>CM033642.1:240914561-240927376 GCA_019512145.1 Engystomops pustulosus | reverse complement strand
ACAATAGTCCTGTTCGTCACTAAAAATCGTTGGTCTAATTGGGACCCGAAGGCCTCTTGGGATTCTTTCCACCTTGAGGTATTCTGCTAGAGTTACACAATGTAATTCATAGTTCGTCAACCGACGGGAGGCCTTTTCCAGGTCCCTTGATCTGAATTCTGATGCAGGCGTTTGAAGAAACTCACGGGATAATGTGATGTTCGATAGGATTTTTTCTCTTTCTTCTTGGTTGTAGGAGAATGTCTGGCTACTCATCTCCACTTTGGGTGCAGAAACCAGAAAAGGCAATCTGTAGTTAATATATTCGGTCTGCACTCTCAAGTATCTTGGTGCGTCTGATCTAGGGATCCAACCCCATGTACAGTAAAGTAAAATTGGGAAGTTGGCGTCCCACTTTTATATTGTTTTATGCGCATTTTAATATGCTCTTGTGAGTATAACTTTTATTAATAAAACCAAGATTGTGAGAACATACTACGCTATCTTGTGCATATATTTTCTTCTAGTGCTCTACAATGTTATATGGTGGATCTAAGGAAGGATATACCGCACTAAGAACATGTTCAGAATGGTGACCTAAGTCTTGTTGGAAATGACTTTTTTAATTGGCAAAATACAACTAAACATCATAGTATCGAATCGAGAAAACATTGGAGGAGGAGGATTCGCTGTGAATATTGAGACCTCCGGTCAGAGTCCTATAGACAACTGGTCTATTGAGGCACCATAAGAACTGACGCTAATCGTACCAGTTTCCCACCAGGCAACACCATTTTTCTGCCGCAGGAAATTTTGAATCAAAAAGGAATCTTTCTGCATTGTATACTACCATGACCATGAAGAGGCACAGCCATTTAAATAAAGCGTAGAATAGAAGAGAGATCTCTGTAGTGCAATTCAATGGAAACATATGGCAACCTGTCATATAACTGCTGAATAAGTCAAAAGAAAAAAAAGAATAATAGTCATGTTGGGACAGAAACGATGCTTAGGCCAACACTGATTTTGTCTGTGTGCTATCTAGGGATTCTATGGATAGCACACAGACAATTTCACTTCAATGGGGTCACACACACAGCTGTGAAGTTTGCGTCCCTATGTGTGATCTGAATGCTCGGGTCATGAAACTCTGCTATCTTTGCAGATACAAAGTTGGTCATTGCCTTATTACAATCCTCAGCATGTGATCAGACCTCACACACTAATGGATGATTCACAGGCCATATACAATGGACCATGGATTAATTGTTATGGACCTAAGGCCCCATTCACACAGTTTTCGTGGGGAGGTATATCCAGCCGCATATCGTCCCCATAAATGGCTATGACGGTGCACATGTGGCACTGTACCATTCCGTACACAGGGGAGGAGAGCAGCTACAGCTAGGCGAGCACACGTCCATGGGAATGCAACATAAGAACCCATGCACATGAACGTGTAGAGAACGCACTAAAATGGCCGTATATACCAACAGAATACAGCCCCATGCATTCCAATGTGCAATATGACCTTCCATGTACATGGCCGTACTGTCCACCATACTGTTCCGTTAGCGGGACGTATAAAAATATAGAGCACGTCCTGTTTTACACCATATTTCCGTCCCATAGAAGTCAATGGGAAAATATAAAATACAGACTAAATACGTGCTGCATACGGCTGTGCACTGTATGCTGCCTTATATACGTGCAGTATCCAGAACCAGTGGGAGGTGCGCTCTGTCAGCCAGCCATCCATCATTTACCAGCCCACCATATTTTATACGGATACGGTGCCGTAGGTTGCCATACGGTTATAATAAGTCCCGCATTTACAGCCAGAATACAGCCGTACATACAGAACAGAAAAGACCATACAGTCGTGTGCATGAAGCGTAAGAACGTTTTGGAAAGTCTGAATGTTCTGCAGAAGGGTTAATGATAAAAAACAGAAATCGTATTCAAGACATATTCCTCATCAGACATGACTTCATACAAAAGACGTTTTCAAGAAAGTGTCTATAGGAGCCTTGATGAGTTATTTGTGTGTGAATTGACTGAATGCGGCCAAGGCTTACGATTGTCTCATCATGTAAACACTCAACCAAGGCTGCGTTACAGGATCAAAATTACAATCTCCAGGTAAAATCTTCACATAGCTATCAAATGCAGAGCAAAGCCAAAGGCTTGGTGTTGTGGCAATTAAATCAATTATTTAGACTTGGGGCTTATTCACACAGCTATGTCAGTCGAAAACTGATCCGTTTTTTTGCATTTCTTTTCCAGTTCCATTTTTCTTTTCAAAACTGATTGTTTGCAATCATTAGAAGGCAACACGCCTTGTTCCCCAGAAATGAAATCAATGTCATTGAAAAAACACTAGAATAGGTTAAGGGTGATGGCACACGTGGCGTTTTGAACCCGTTTTTGGCAGTCTGTTAAAAAAACCATGCGTTTTTGACCTGTTTTAATTAAGATAATTGGTCAAACCTGTCAAAAACGGATGCGGTTTCAAAAAACGCATTCGTTTTTCAAAAACAGACTGCTTAAAAACGGCCCAAAAACGGGTTCAAAACGCCACGTGTGCCATGACCCTCATTAAGGCATCAGTGAAAGTAACAGATGGCATTCTGAAAAGAAAAATGGATGTGGAAATAACCCCTTAGGGTGATGCCACACATGGCGTTTTTGGTCCGTTTTTAGTCCGTTTTTCCCAATTATCTTAATAAACAGGTTGTAAGCAGCCAAAGGCATGGTAAACTGCCAAAAATGGACTGAAAACAGATGTTTAAAAACGCCATGTGTGACATCACCCTTAGGCTACGTTTACACGGCCGTATGGGGGACGTATATACGCTGAATATACGTGCCCCATAGACGGCAATGGACGCACAGTTGCGTATGGGATGGTTACGGTATAACACACGTGCCGCACCGTACCGTTCCGTAGCCGGGAAAAGATATGACATGTCCTATGCTTCCCCGTAATACGGCACATCGCTAAAGAGAGGGGCAGGGGTGAGCAGCGCTCATGGTAGGCACAATGTCGTATGAATGTAGCCTTAGGGCAGCGGCACACGTGGCATTTGGAACCCGTTTTTGGGCAGTTTTTAAGCAGTCCGTTAAAATAGGCATGCGTTTTTTAAAACGCAAAGGTTTTTTTGAAAACCCATCAGTTTTTTCAGTTTTTCCCAATTATCAAAATTATCATAATTGGAGAAAAATGGACAAAAAGGGAAAAACGGATGCATTTTCAAAAAGGCACATGCATTTTTAACGGACTGGTTTAAAACGGCCCAAAAACTTCTGACCACGGCCTTAGATAACCTACATTTGCACCATGTGGCAATGATGAGAATTTCATTGTAATATCAGAAATGTTAAAATACTGAACAGTGGCACAAGCCATGAAACGCCATATTGTATGCATTACCAAAGCATGTTAAAGGGGTTGGCCACTTTACCTCATGTGTTTTGTAATGTGTTAGGGGCAGGATATCAGGTAATTTCCCAATATACATCTATGACAAGTTCTGCTCCACTTTCCTGATATGTAAAGTGAAGCCTCCTCTCTTTTACCTCATCAGTCGGACATTCCTGTCCATAAAATGGCCGCAGATGGAGGGTCATGTGATCTCTATCGGTCCAAGAACAATCGCCCTGCCAGGACCTTATGATGGTATTCCTGAATTTAAGATCAGGGTCCTGTCAGGGTGCTCATAGTCAGACAGAGATCACATGACCTTCCACACATGATCTGCGGCCATTTTATCGACAGCAATGTTTGGCTGATGAGGTAAAAGACAGGAGGCTTCACTTTAGATGTTAAGAAAGCGAAGCAGAACTATTATTAATAGATGTGTATTGGGAAATTACCTAACATCCTTCGCCACACACTTATATAACATATAGTATAACATGAGGTAAAGTGGCCAATCTCTTTAAGGATGTGGTTCAATTACCCCATATATGATCTATTCGTAATAAAGAAATGCCGTGATCTATTCCGCTATCAAATATTCACCGTCAGATGAAAATGAATTCATTAAAAATAGATCATTGTCTTGTTTATTTTCTTCCCCTGATTCCTGTGCTCCTTTCCTGCTTCCTTTGATATTTTTTTCATCTAAAAGATTAATGATTTTTTTAGTGCTAAAAAGGTGATTACCCTTCCAACCAAGAACCTGTGCTAGTGGTAACCATGGTGAGAGGTGCGCTGAACCTGCTAGAAATAAAAATGGAGTCACTTAAGTAAATGCACTGCTGGGTTTTTTTATAAAGTAATGCGGCTTCTATCGCAATTATTAGAATATTTTTTTTGCTCTCAGGGTAAAGTGTGCGCCGCTGACCTCCTGCGATGGAAAACAGATTATTATGCAGAACACAGCAGGAGATATATAAATAGGAACAGTATATTACAATAGCTAAAATAATAGACATTTTATTAAGCCTCCAGGCTAGCGCTCTGTTCTGGTGCATTATATTGCATTTTTTTGTTGGGTTTTTGATGCATTTGTAAAGACGCTCCCGTTCCTGTTCCATTCAAATGCATGTGCCTGTAGCTCTTAGGTTTCTATGTCATGTTTTGGCCTTTGCTTTGCGTTTTTGAAAACCACACGAACTACTAAATGTGTTGCGTCACATTTTCTGATGCGTTTTAACATTTGCGTTTTTCTGGGAAGCAGTTTTCCTTAACTTTTTTATCAAAGGATCATAAAACGCATTTGCAAACTGTTCTTTTGCTGCATCCAAAACACAAGCATTTTCAATGCGTCAAAAAAGCAACAAAGAAAAAACAAACACCACGTGTAAACGCGGCATCTGTTTTCGCTCACATTGGGTGTTTTACCGGCTGTGCTATGACTCAATACATTCAATTACAAAATCCTCCACTGACCCATTGGTTCCTGAACCAAATTAAGAACTTTTCAAGGCTGTATAATTATCTGATACCACGGACTGAATACATTGCCCAGGATGGGGGTCCTTGCATCATAACTCTGTATGATGCAAGAAATCCCATCCTGTGCAATGTGTGCAGTCTTTGGAATCTGAGCAATATATGGCTCTGTTTTGACAGTCTGAGCACATCCCCCAAGATTTAATGGGGAAAGGGGGGCAATTGAATTTTCCTCTGACTATTGGTTGACCTTCTTCATGGAAAAATTCGACATTTGGCACATTTTAAGTAAAAACCCTTTCTTGTCTAGCATTGCTCAGTTAAAGACGAAGGCACAAAAAGTGCCTAGGACCCATATTTATCGGGTCATTTATCTTTAATCTGGAATTTTTTGTGGCGGTTTTGGACTTGTTTGATTTATCTTAGGGCAATAAACTGGATTTTGAGTCTGATCTTTTTGAATGACTTTTTTCAGACCTGATCCTACAATTTGTCCTGTGCCAGCAGGGAGTAGATTTTTTTTTCTACAAAAAATTGTGACTTAATTAAAGTCCGTGCAACAATTTAGCAACTTCAACACTTCTTGGATTCCAGTAAAAAAATCTGTCGCAACGCAGGAAACATCAGGAGGATGTTGCAGGACATGTGTGTTAGGTGCAAAAAAAAATCAACGCTGCAGCAAAAAAAGTTGGAAAAAACTACAAGAAAAAGAAAAAAAAAGGTTGATGCAATTGCTTGGGGCCCACGCAATGTTGAAATTTCAGTGGGAAGCAGGATCCCAACCCATATCCCCCTCAGGTGCTTTAAACTATAATGTGTATATATATATATACACACATATATCATGACTATAAACATTTTATTACAGCATATGTTATATAGCTGCTTTTCATTGGTAGAAGAAAGCTGGCAAATATTTGTGTGACATTGAACCCTTAGGCTACGTTTACACGGCCGTATGGGGGACGTATATACGCTTAATATACGTGCCCCATAGACGGCAATAGACGCACAGTTGCGTATGGAAGGGTTACAGTATAACACACCTGCCGCACCGCACCGTTCCGTAGCCGGGGAAAAGATAGGACGTGTCCTATGCTTCCCCGTAACACGGCACATCGCTAAAGAGAGGGGCAGGGGTGAGCAGCGCTCATGGTAGGCACAATGTCATGTGAATGTAGCCTTAGGGTGGCGGCACACGTGGCATTTGGAACCCATTTTTGGGCAGTTTTTAAGCAGTCCGTTAAAAAACGCATGCGTTTTTGAAAACGCAGCTTTTTTTTTTTTTAAATAGACAAAACGGGAAAAACTGATGCATTTTCAAAAAACCACATGCGTTCTTTAACGTACTGGTTTAAAACGGCCCAAAAACGCCACATGTGCCGCCGGCCTTAGGCTTTGTTCACACATTTGCATTTTGAAATACAAGTCAAGGGAATTGGGGAAGAGTTACTCGCTAACTCAGATGCATTTAGACTTAAACTTTTGTGTTCCGGAACCAGCAACGCGTTTTTCAGGTGAACAGGATCTAATCACATGTCGGTAATTTCTGAATACAAGCCTTTAGTTATGAACACATGTTTGATCAGGAGAAACTCTTTCAAGATGCAGTAGAATTGCGTTTCAAAACTTCTGACCACGGCCTTAGATAACCTACATTTGCACCATGTGGCAATGATGAGAATTTCATTGTAATATCAGAAATGATAAAATACTGAATAGTGGCACAAGTCATGAAACGCCATATTGTATGCATTACCAAAGCATGTTAAAGGGGTTGGCCACTTTACCTCATGTGTTTTGTAATGTGTTAGGGGCAGGATATCAGGTAATTTCCCAATATACATCTATGACAAGTTCTGCTCCACTTTCCTGATATGTAAAGTGAAGCCTCCTGTCTTTTACCTCATCAGCCGACATTCCTGTCCACAAAATAGCCGCAGATGGAGGGTCATGTGATCTCTAACTGTCCACAAACAATCACCCTGCCAGGACCTTATGATAGTATTCATGGCGATCCCCCTAAGCCACACCCCCAATCACTCCCTGGCCACGCCCCAAATTTTAGCCATATTAAAATAATAAAAATCATCTCAATAAAAAAAAAATAAATAAATTATCCTCATTGGGATTTGAACCCAGAACCTGCAGTGTCCATATGCAATAATAACACAGCGCCTCAACCCACTGAGCTATAACCTCTGTGACTAACAAGGTGGAGAATTTTGGTAACTAAGAACTATATACTGCTGTGGTATATAGGGAGGGATCTTCTCAGATTATTGTAATTATTGAGACTATTATTATTATTATGGAGATTATTATTATTATTATTGAGATGATTATTATTATTTTTACCATTATTAATAATCATCTCCATAATAATAAAAATAATAAAATTTATAATAATAATAATAATAGTCTCAATAATTACAATAATAATCTCTGAGAAGATCCCTCTCTATATATCAGTGCATTAGTCTGTATCACAATGTAACACTGGCTGATAACATGTCTTAGTTACCAGCAGTGACCATATATGGACAGATGGTGATCTGACCTGATGATGTGGTCCCTGCTCTCCGCTAAGCCCGACACTTCTCTGAAAAGGATTCCCTGCCCGATGTCTGCTCTGGGGAACCCTAGGAGATGCAGTGACCATATATGGACAGATCGATCTGAGCTGATGACGTGCGTCCCTGCTGCTCTGGCTGAGCGTCACATCTCTGACTGAAAAGGATTCCCTGCCCGATGTCGCTCTGGGGAAGCCTAGAGATGGCAGTGACCATATATGGTACATGATGCGATCTGAAGCTGATGACGTGGGTCCCCTGCTCTCAATCCGCTAAGCCCCGACACTTCTCGTGAAAGAGATTCCACTCCGATGTCTGTAGAAAGCCATTCGTACTGTGAGTTCAGATTTCACAGTATTTACTATGCGGAACACAGCGCGGGACACAGCGGACCTGGGGGCGAGAAAATCCGTGACATCATAGCTGCCGCGGTGACGCGGGGCAGAGGTAAAAACGGAAAGTCCCGTCAAAAAGGGACGGTGGGAGCTATTGCATTTAACCCAGTGAGGGATGATGAACAAAGCATGAGTGCAGGGAATGACAGGCTGTAGCAGGCGTGTGATAGGTGCAAGCTTGTTATTCCGCTATCAAATATTCACCGTCAGATGTACAAATGATTCATTAAAAAGTAGATCCCACCGTTGATCTTGTTTATTGCCATTCTCCCCCTGATTCCTTGCTCCTTTCCTGCTTCCTTTGATATTTTTTCATCTAAAGATTAACTGATTTTTTAGTGCAAAAGGTGATATACCCTGCCAACCGAACGACTGGCTATGGTAACCGATGGTGAGAGGTGCGCGTGAACCTGCTAGAAATAAAAAAATGGAGTACTAAGTAATGCACTGCGTGGGTTTTTTATAACGTTTCATGCGTTCTATCGCAATTATTAAGAATATTATTTTTATGCTCTCAGGTAAAGTGTGCGCCGCTGACCTCCTGCGATGTAAACAGATTCTTATGTTCAGAACACAGCAGGAATATATAAATAGGAAACAGTATATTACAATAGCTAAAATAATAGAACATTTTATTAAGACCTCCAGGCTAGCGCTCTGTTCTGGTGCTTTATATTGCGTTTTTTTGTGGTTTTGATGCATTTTGTAAAGACGTCCCGTCCTGTTCCATTCAAATGCATGTGCCTGTAGCTTTAGAGTTATGTCATGTTTTGGCCTTTGCTTTTGCGTTTTTGAAAACAACTACGAACTAACTAAATGTGTTGCACTACGCATGTTCCTGATGCGTTTAACATGTGGGCCTGTTTCTGGCAAGCAAGTTTCCTTAACTTTTTTATCAAGGATCATAAACCATTTGCAAACTTTCTTTGCTGCATCCAAATAGGCAAGCATTTTCAAGTGCTTCAAAAAGACAACAAAGAAGAAAATACAAACAACCACGGGTACACCGGCATCTGTTTTTTCGCTCACATTTGGGTGTTTTTTACCGCTGGTGCTATGTTAAAAAAATTCTATTACACAAATCCTCCACTGACCCATTGGTTACTACTGAACCAATTAAGAGGAACTTTTACAAGGCTGTTATAATTAACTGATGGTCCCACGGACGAATACATTGCCCATGTGGGGGTCCTTGCACATCATAACTCTGATGATGCAAAAATCCCACCGTGCAATGTGTGCAGTTCTTTGAATCTGAGGCAATATATGGTCTGTTTTGACAGTTGCAGCCCATCCCCCTACGATTAATGGGGACAAGGGGGCAATTGAATTTTCCTCTGATATTGGTTGACCTTCTTCATGAGAAAATTGAAATTTGGCCACATTTTAAGTTAAAAAAAACCCTTCTCTTGTCTAGCATGCCAGTTAAAGACCCTAAGGCACACAAAGTGCCTACAGGACCCATATTATAGAGGTCATTTATCTTTAATCTGGAATTTTTTGGTGGCGGTTTTGACTTGTTTTGATTTATCTTCAGGGCAATAACTGGATTTTGAGTCTGATCTTTGAGACTTTTTTCAGACGCGATCCTACAATTTGTCCCTGTGCCAGCAGGGGGTAGATTTTTTTTTCTACAAATAAAATTGTGACTTAATATAAGTCCGTGCACAATTTAGCAACTTCAACACTCTTGGATTCCAGTAAAAAACTCTGTCGCAAACGCAGGAAACTCAGGAGGATCGTTTGCGCAGGACATGTTGTGTTAGGTGGAAAAAAAAAAAAAATCAACGCTGCAAAGCAAAAAAAGTTGGACAAAAAACTACAAAAAAAAGAAAAAAAAAAAAAAAGGCTGATTGCAATTGCTGGGGCCCACAGCAATGTGAAATTTCAGGGGGAAGCAGGATCCAACCCATATCCCCTACCGGTGTCTTATAACTATAATCGGGGTTATATATATTATACACACATATATCCATGACTATAAACATTTATACAGCATATTTAATAGCTGCTTTTCATTGGTAGAAGAAAGCTGGCAAATATTTGTGTGACATTGAGCAAAATTTTTGACAGCGTTTATTGGAATTTTCTTTTACAGATTTTGTAAGACCTAAAACCTCACTACAGAGCAGTGAAAGGCTCCATTCACTGCTTAGTGGCCGAGCTGCGCTACTGCAGCTCAGCTTCTATACAAAGAAATGGGAGAGGAGTTTCGATGTTGCAGCACAGCCACTGCATAGAGCATTAAGCCAGAAGCATGTTAATATCTCTTGCTCGCTCTTGCCGCCTGCATCTCCAGGATCTGCCCATTTCTTACAATTAGAACTTCTAAAATGCTCTAAGTGTTGCTCTGATTCACTCTCATCTAGACTACTGTAACTCCCTACTAATCGGTGTTCCGCTCACTAAACTCTCTCCTCTACAATCTATTCTTAATGCAGTCGCCAGGCTCGTCTTTCAGCCAAAACGCTACACAGATTCCTCCAGCCACTGCACTGGTTGCCTTTTTCCTTCCAAATACAGTTTATATTATTCACCCTCATCCACATAGCTCTGCATAATGCTACAACTCCCTACCTCTCCTCTCTCATCTCAGTCTACTCTTCCATCTCACCTCCATTATGCTCTTCCATCTGCCAGTGATCTTAGATTAATCTCTACCTTAATTCAAACCTCTCAAGCACGTCTCCAGGACTTTTCCCAAGTTGCACCAATTCGCTGTAATGCCTCGGACTATCAGACTAATACCCGACCTCCAAAGCTTCAAACGTTCTCTTAAAACCCATCTTTTTTGACAGCCTATCACAGTTGCTAACTGCATGAAATTTCAACTCTCTCTTTACTAACCCATCAGGTGTCCTACTCAGGTGTCTGTTATCCGGCAAACACCGGATATATACCAAGGCTTCTCTGCAGTCACTTTCACCTTTGACTTTTTATATAAAAAGCAGCAGCAACGTTATTTATTATATTTTATTGTGTTCCATTATGAAGAATGGCTGGATCATTATACAAACACTCATACCTCATGTGTCACCCCCTCATCCTTATAGACTGTAAGCTAGGGGGTGACCAAGGCACGACCGACTTACAGTCTAGGAGATGAGGGTTAAAACAAGAGACAGCCTATGAGGATGAGGGGGTGATGATGAATGAAACAAGAGCTACAATCTATGAGGATGAGGGGGGAAACAAGAGCTTACATCAATGAGGGCAGAGGGGGGGGTTCGACACAGAGCTTACAGTCTAGGAGGATGAGGGATGACACAAAGCTTACAGTCTATGAGGCTGAGGAGAGGACACAAGAGCTTACATCTAGAGGATGAGGGGTGACACAAGAGCTTACAGTCTATGAGGTGAGGGCCGGTGACACAAGAGCTTGCAGGTCCATGAGGATAGGGGTTTTAAGCAAGAGCTTACAGTTCTATGATTGATGAGGGGGTGACTCCGCATCGATGCATGAATGAAACAAAGTGAAACAAGAGCTTACAATCTATGAGGAAGGAGGGGACGAGGGTGGGGGGTGACACAAGAGCTTACAGTCATGAGGGCGACGGGGGGGCGGGGGTGACACAAGAGCTTACAGTCTATGAGGCTGAGGGGGTGACACAAGGCTTTTCATTGGTAGAAGAAAGCTGGCAAATATTTGTGTGACATTGAACAAAATTTTTGACAGCGTTTATTGGAATGTTTTTTTACAGATTTTGTAAGACCTATACCTCACTACAGAGCAGTGAATGGCTTCATTCACTGCTTAGTGGCCGAGCTGCGATACTGCAGCTCAGCTTCTATACAAAGAAATGGGAGAGGAGTTTCGATGTTGCAGCACAGCCACTGCATAGAGCATTAAGCCAGAAGCATGTTAATATCTCTTGCTCGCTCTTGCCGCCTGCATCTCCAGGAAGCATGTTAATATCTCTTGCTCGCTCTTGCCGCCTGCATCTCCAGGATCTGCCCATTTCTTACAATTAGAACTTCTAAAATGCTCTAAGTGTTGCTCTGATTCACTCTCATCTAGACTACTGTAACTCCCTACTAATCGGTGTTCCGCTCACTAAACTCTCTCCTCTACAATCTATTCTTAATGCAGTCGCCAGGCTCGTCTTTCAGCCAAAACGCTACACAGATTCCTCCAGCCACTGCACTGGTTGCCTTTTTCCTTCCAAATACAGTTTATATTATTCACCCTCATCCACATAGCTCTGCATAATGCTACAACTCCCTACCTCTCCTCTCTCATCTCAGTCTACTCTTCCATCTCACCTCCATTATGCTCTTCCATCTGCCAGTGATCTTAGATTAATCTCTACCTTAATTCAAACCTTTCACGCACGTCTCCAGGACTTTTCCCAAGTTGCACCAATTCGCTGTAATGCCTCGGACTATCAGACTAATACCTGACCTCCAAAGCTTCAAACGTTCTCTTAAAACCCATCTTTTTTGACAGCCTATCACAGTTGCTAACTGCATGAAATTTCAACTCTCTCTTTACTAACCCATCAGGTGTCCTACTCAGGTGTCTGTTATCCGGCAAACACCGGATATATACCAAGGCTTCTCTGCAGTCACTTTCACCTTTGACTTTTTATATAAAAAGCAGCAGCAACTTTATTTATTATATTTTATTGTGTTCCATTATGAAGAATGGCTGGACCATTATACAAACTCTTATACCTCTTGTGTCACCCCCTCATCCTTATAGACTGTAAGCTCTTGTGTCACCCCCTCATCCTCATAGACTGTAAGCTCTTGTGTCACCCCCTCATCCTCATAGACTGTAAGCTCTTGTGTCACCCCCTCATCCTCCTAGACTGTAAGCTCTGGTGTCATCCCCTCATCCTCATAGGCTGTAAGCTCTTGTGTCACCCTTGCATCCTCATAGACTGTAAGCTCTTGTGTCCTCCCCTCATCCTCATATAGTGTAAGCTCTTTTGTCACCCCCTCATCCTCATAGACTGTAAGCTCTTG
>CM033642.1:240619688-240910792 GCA_019512145.1 Engystomops pustulosus | reverse complement strand
AATGTACCCTTACAAGGTAGGAAAAGAGGCAATGTTTACCTTATCCCTTTTTGGAAAACATATTTGCATATACATGAGGTAGGGAGTCAAGAGTGACAATTGTTACTGGTTATATGCCAAATCCTCATGGGCCTGACCCAGAGCTGGGCTTGAATGTTTTTTTTTGTCCATGTGCTAGCTGTTTTTGTTAACTGATGGTACACTGACACTTTAGTTTCAATAGACCCATTCACATGTGGATTACACACGGACAGTTTTTGTGGAAATAGATTAGATGCTGATCACAGACAGACCACAGATCCATACATTAATATTCGGGCTGTAGGTTCTGGATGAGCCTTGTGCCGAATCCTATTTATGTACTTTTTATCTTTCATAATACACTTCACCAAAATCATAGTAGAAGAACCAGCTCGCAGGCACAGGGAACAGCCCAAAAAGATTACACACAACTAAAGCCAAAGATGCCCTTACCTGTTGTTTTTTAGCCTGCCTACCTGCAGGGGTGCACCATCCATGAGGCAAGATGAGCCTTTTGCCTCATGCAGCACCACCTGCAGCAAGATGGGGGGGGGGCAGCATCAGCTGCGCAGTCACCTGCTATAAAGCTGGACCTGAAACCTAGAAATAAGGTCTCTTCACACCAGATGTCAGCATGGGTGTGAGACGCTGCATGGAGAACCCAGTAACTAAAATAAATAAGCAGATCTACAACTTCTGGATAGGGTGGGGGACGCCATTGTAGAGCTCGCCTCAGGCAGCAGAGCCTCTAGATTCATCCCTGTCTGTCTGACTATCTGATATTTATTTCCAGGAAACAATAGCTTTCTGTCTCATGACTAAGGCAACTTTGCAAACCACAGGTCCTCATCCTGACAGGCTCATATAAACACACAAGAAAAATGGAAGCACTGATCTTATATGCATAAACCATCCCTTCTACACTGCAGATAAATATCATACTGACAGTGACAGGGATATGAATAATATTGACAATGAGATTTATTACAGAGGCATAAGCAATACTTGTCAGGCTCAGTTGGAGATGCAGGTGCGAACTTTAACACATACTCAATTTTGAGGCATGAAAAATATGAATCCATTACTTCTAAAATATGCAGCGAAAGAACCGGGAATCTTATTAATAAACTTCAGCACAAGAGGAAAGTAAAGTTGCTTCGAGCAGCTCGTATTTCACGCAGAGGTTCAAAATGAATGCTGGGACGTGAATATTCATAAACATTCACATGAGACTATTGGTATGCAGTCTGAAAATGAGGGCCTGGTTTATCAATGATTTGCTACTTTTACTCTTTTACGCTAAAAGAATGTTTTACCCATATGCCCCAGCAATTCAAAGGGAAGCTATTAGCAGTTTTGACTGCTGTAGACAGTTTTTAGGGTACATTCACACGCGGTATGCCCGCCGTGCAGGCATACCGCCTTGTGCTGGAGAGGAGGAGGTGAACCCTCCTCCCTCTATAGAGAATAGTGGCTCACGGCCGCACACTCCCAGAAAGATAGAGCAGTTTCAATCTTTTTGCGGTGTGGGTCCCGGAACGGTGCCCCACATGTGTGTCACCGGATCCCCGCTGTGCC
Organism: Engystomops pustulosus; assembly: GCA_019512145.1. Classification (NCBI taxonomy): domain Eukaryota; kingdom Metazoa; phylum Chordata; class Amphibia; order Anura; family Leptodactylidae; genus Engystomops; species Engystomops pustulosus. Next base: position 240,909,193 of record CM033642.1, on the reverse strand, counting down.
GCTATTGCCGTGAATAGTGTGAATAAGCCCTTAGGCAGCAATCCTGGAGAATGTAACTATACCCGTGTTGTTAGCAACAGCAGGACTTGAAAAAGGCATTTATATTCAAGGATTGTAGCTGTACTTGAAGCACACTTGTGCACTCATGTATGAGATCTCTAAAATGAAAACTCCTCCTTCGGAGTGCTGTAGTATTCAAACAGAAGCTGCTTCAGTAGGTGGAAGGGCTGTGTGGCATTAATGTAAAGAGATCTCACACACCGATGCATCTGAGTGACCGAAATCCAGCTGCAATCATGGAATATAAATTCATTTTTCACAGTCCAGCTGCACCTTACAACAAACACCAATATATGGCTACACAGAGCTCCAGCTTTGTCTGCAGCTTTGATCAGAATTACTCACAGATCACCTTTAAGCCATGTGTATTATATATATGTTTGCTTGTAAAAGTGCCTGCATAGACAAGATAGACATTTTTATCATCGTGCTGATACAGAATTTCACTCCATTGGGTATAGAAACTTCTCTTGTTGTTTAAGATGCAACTAATTTATCCGAATTATGCACATTTTTGTTTAAAAATTGTCACTAAGGCTAAATGCTCCGCACGAGCAAGAAACCAGGGGAAGTCCTCCTCAACACAGCGCAATGCTGGCAGAAATAGGACCATCTCCATCTCTTGCGGTGTGGCCTCCCATCCGGAGGGATTTAAGTCTTTAAGAGCTAAGAACTGTTCTAGTTGCCCATGACAGCCAATCAGAGCTCAGCTTTCATTTTCCCACAGCTGTTTATAAAATTAAAGCTAGGCTCTGATTGGTTTTCCTGGTCAACTAGTTGATGATAAATCTTCCATGTGCTCACTGTGACCCTGTATAATGCCGGCTGTAAGCTGGCCGCAGACAGTGTTGCCAGTTAATGTATCCCCGTCATAAAGATGTTTTCCAGACAGAAGGCTATTTCTGATACTTCTTATTCATCTTAAGAATGGGTCAACAGTACCAGATCCATGTGGTTGGATGATTTGCTTGACACTTGTAAAGTGGATGGAGCTAATATGCAGTATCCTGGCATGCCCTCTATACAATGGCTGTCACCTTCATATCTTATACAGCTTCCAGCCCCATGGGCTACCTGCTCCGACTGATCGCTGCTGTGTTTAGGTGCCAACCATCACTGATTTGATAATGATAGGTTATCAGTAAGAAAAATGACCCCAGCCCAGCAAACCTGTTTAACAGCTCCAATATCTTTCCATTTATGTCTAAAAGAAGATAATAAACTCCTTCTTCATCTCAACTCAGGTTCCTACTCTTTCGACCATGTTCCTCTCTTGCCTTGCATAAATAGGCAACTATGTAAAACATAAAGCCACGAAAGGCTCGGGAGCAAATATGTGAATTACAAGATATCATGTATAGAAGGTTAGAATCTACATACAAGTAAAGCTCCAGTCTGAAGAGAAATACAGTATCCTATATAGGCTACACGCATATGTGCTGAAATAGGAAGGTGAGGGGGGTCCTGAGGATTTACTATAACATTTTTATTTCTACAATACACAGAAATCAAATGTGTTACACATCAAGTCTCCTCAATCCTGCACTAATATGCACTGAAGAAAAACTCAACCAAAAGTATTATAATAATGCAAAAAGCTCTTTCTAGCAGAAAATGTATGGGAATTAGCTGCAGCATCAAAGGTTCCCACTGAATTAATAATGTATTTCACTTCACAACCAGCTAAAGGAGTCCTGCTCATAAAAGTGGATTCAATTAGGAAGCAGTAAAGGACTAGGAGCACAATTAGGGAGTATTAGGTAGTATTAAATACAGGGGCTTAGGTATAACAGCCCTAAACCTCTAGTGATGTCACTGAACACACCTAGTGATGTAGCGACGTGTTAGACACTCAATGGGGGTCATTTATTAAGGGCCCGATTCGCGTTTTCCCGACGTGTTACCCGAATATTTCCGTTTTGCGCCGCTTGTACTTAAATTGCCCCGGGATTTTGGCGCACGCGATCGGATTGTGGCGCATCGGCGCTGGCATGCGCGCGACGGAAATCGGGGGGCGTGGCCGAACGAAAACCCGACGTATTCAGAAAAACCGCCGCATTTAAAAACCGAAAATGTGTCGCATAAGGACCGCTTACCTTCACCTGGTCCAGCTCGGTGCATTCCGGCGCGATGAGTTTACTTTCAGCGCAGCAGCGCCACCTGGTGGACGGCGGAAGAACTACCTTATTAAATCCCGGCCGGACCCGAATCCAGAGCGGAGAAGCCGCCGCTGGAACGCGAATGGACCGGGTAAGTAAATTTGCCCCAATATATCAGCCAGATGAGTGTCAATAGCTGTCAGTGGAGCAGAAAGTAAGTAATTACTCCAGCCATGGCCGGCAGATTCCAACGCTATATGGACACACATATATAATATATTTATATAAAATATATAAACCCTGTAATGCTTTGAATTTCCCCACTGTGCGACTAATAAAGGATTATCGTATCTTGTTTATAATTGTATATTCTCACGCTGGAGTCCCCTCCCCCCAAAATCCCAAACCTCACCATGGTGGTTTAAGGTATTTCATTAATATAAAGTGCATATTTTAGTAATAAACAACACATGAATAAATGATGACTATATAATAGATACAAAAGCTAATAGTTACATATTGCTATGATATAAAGCAGGGAGGTGGTTATACCACTACAAGATGGTACAGCATGTATGATCAGCCACATACTACTTCTACATACTAGCTGCCCCTCCCTGTCAATACACCCAGTATAACATGGTACATAATAGATAGTAAATTAAAGATATTTATAAATATTAATGATAAAGAGATACACGCTGCTAAGAATCACATATAGACAACATAGAAATAATATTATACCTTCAGAATAAGCAGATATAAACTTGAAATTATATATTATACAATGTATAAAGGATGTAACAATAAGGCTCAGAAGCAAAGGGGGCTTGGAGATAGAAGCCCCTAGATTTTTATGTGTATACAGTACAGCAGTATATAGTGAATATAGTCCAGCAGTATATAGTGTATATAGTCCAGTAGTATATAGTGTATATAGTCCAGTAGTATATAGTGTATAAGGTCCAGCAGTATATAGAGTGAATATACTCCAGCAGCATATAGTCCAGCAGTATATAGTGTATGTAGTGCAGTAGTATATAGTGTATATAGTCCAGTATATAGTGAATATACTCCAGCAGTGTATAGTATATATAGTCCAGCATTATATAGTGAATATAGTCCAGCAATGTACAGTGTATATAGTCCAGCAGTATATAGTCAATACAGTCCATCTGTATATAGTGTATTTAATCCAGCAGTATATAGTGACTATGGTCCAGTAGTATATAGTGTATATAGTGCATCAGTATATAGTGTATATAGTCCATCAGTATATAGTGTATATACTCCAGCAGTAAATAGTATATATCCTCCAGTAGTATATAGTCCATCAGTATATAGTGTATATACTCCAGCAGTAAATAGTATATATCCTCCAGCAGTATATAGTGAATATCATCCAAAAGTATATAGTGCATACCCTCCAGCAGTATATAGTGTATATAGTCCAGTAGTATATAAAGGGCATATACCCCAGTAGTATATATAGTGTATATAGTGCTGCAGTATATAGAGTGAATATCCTCCAGCAGTATATAGTGTATATAGTCCAGCAGTATATAGAGTGCATATACCCCAGCAGTATATAGTGAATGTCATCCAGCAGTATATAGTGAATGTCATCCAGCAGTATATAGTGTATATACCCCAGTAGTATATATAGTGTATATAGTGCAGCAGTATATAGAGTGAATATCCTCCAGCAGTATATAGTGTATATAGTCCAGCAGTATATAGAGTACATATACCCCAGCAGTATATAGTGTATATAGCCCACACACAGCAGAGCAGTCAGTAAGGCTAGCAGCCACATAGACCCACCTGCCTCTCAGAGAGCTCCTTCTCCAGCTCCAGGGATTTATTGTGCCACACCAGGTAGTGCAGGGGGTATCTGCTCTCCGGACCTTTCTTTGCTGGCATCATCCTCGTCTCATGCTGGATTTGCCACCCTGGATCCCAAATGCACCATGCAGAAGCTTGTGGGGAGGAGAGCAGCGTGGGAGGCTGTGCAGTCCTGTGCAGTGGGTGCCAGTCTGTGTGCCGCCTGGGTATATGTGTGTGTACAGCGCCCTTGCAGGGATGGCTGCCTCCTCTCTGCACCCAGTAGCGCAGTGTGCTGCAGATCAGAGGGGCATGCCAGGCAGGGGATCCCCAGACAGGCAGTGCCAGGGGCTCCTGGAGGCTCAGGACTCCTCCCTGGCAGCGCTGTCTCCGCTCTGCTGTGCGCTGTGCACGGTGCTGCCAGGGACAGGCGCAGGAGATTTGCATCATGGGGGATGTAGTTCCTTCTGCACTTTCATGGCAGGTGCGGCTGCTCATACACAGAGCCCTATGTATACATGTATACTGTGCAGGGGGACGTCACACACCCAGACATACTGCTGTGCATCTAATGGGATGATGGGGAACCAAGAAGAAGAATATGTCAATAAAATCCTCTTCTGTGAGTTGTTAGAATTATAGTATAGTAAATATATTATATTATATTTACTCGGTCTACCTATGTATATATGCTTATTGCATTCCTTAATAGCAGGAGAGATCAGATGTTACAGGAGCAGGGTGTTATGGCAAATTTGTCTTGCAGGAATTTAGGAAAACCCGGTTGACTATCACTGTATGTAATATATGTAATGGAAGTCACACGGGGTGATGGATAGAATTCCTACTTTCCATAAAGGAACAGCTCCATATCTTATATTTACTGTTTATTAATGGCATTCATTATTATCTACACTTTGCAACATAGCATTTGTAATGTCCCCCTCCTCCCACAGCCAGCACCCTCATGACCTCTTCCTCCCACAGCCAGCACCCTCGTGTACTCCTCCTCCCACAGCCAGCACCCTCATGACCTCTTCCTCCCACAGCCAGAACCCTTATATCCTCCTCCTCCCATAGGCAGCACTCTTGTATTCTCCTCCTCCTCATACTGCCAGCACCCTCGCTTCCGACTCCCCCACCCCACCCTGCACAGCCAGCACCCTCTTGATCCCCTCCTCCTTCCATTGCCAGCACCCTTGTGTCCCCCTCTTCCCACACTGAGTAACCCCATGGTCCTTTCTGTAGTACAAGCCTTGAAATAATCACACATTGCCAAGAACTGCGATTATTTTCCCCCTTATTCCACTTTCACCCCAAATAGTCCTGGAGGGGCATAGAGTGAGCCATTTCGGGCAGTGGAGTGAGCATTTGTGATCTTGAAGGGGTGGCCTTACTCACACCTAAAACAACTCGTAGCATGTCCATTATGGTTCTGCCAAAAAAGAATCACATCCATTTGCAATCCATTTGGTGTCAGTTTTTTGGACATGGTTGGCTAAAATTAGATGGGAAAAAAACTCTTTCCCTAACTTTATCTGAGATAAAAACATATGTGTGCTATCTCTATCCTCCTCCCACAGCTGGCGCCCTCATGTACTCCTCCTCCTACAGCCACCACCCGTGTGTTCCCCTCCTTCTCAAACAGCCAGAACCTGTAAGCTCCTCTTCTCCTCCCACGGCCAGCAAGTTCCCTCTCAACTTCATTTGCATAATTTTAGAGCCTATTTTTCAGAAAAACAAGGTAATCCGAAGCTAAAGTAGAGCAGATCTTGGCAGAGGGGGCACACACCAATATGTCAGTGTGCTTGGTTTACGATCCTTCATCCTGGCGGTAGATGTCCTATAATCTAACTACTGAATTTTTTTATATTTTTCAATGTTTATAGTTATATTACACTATTATAATTGTTGTGGCTAAACCTTTCATAAAAATTATTAATAACGTATATGTGTATATAGTTAGGCCCCTTTCACACTTGCGTTTTTCACGCGTGTTTTCTGCGCGTGCTTTTGACGCGCAGAACTTGCATTGCACTCTGACCCATTTTAATCAATGGGTCTTTTCAGACTTGCATTTTTTTTCACACACACACGCAGGTTTTTTTTAACGCACGTTTAAATCTCAGCATCCTCTACTTTTGCAAGTCATGCGTGTGAAAAACGCACCATACAAGTCTATGGAGATGCATCAAAAACGCATTGTACTCTGAGACACATGCAAGTGCAATGTGTTTTTCACGCATCAATTGCCATTGAAAAGATAGAGCTCAGTCCTGAGTCCTTTCACGAGCATTACCTGCACGTGAAAAACGCATTGAAATTGAATTGAAATTGCATTGAGAACGCGCGTGAAAAACTGAGACACTGAACAAACTCTGACTGAAAACTGATTGAACTCTGATGCAAATTGTCAGTTTTTCACTGACCAAACCCTGATCGCACCCTGATCAAACTCTGACGTGATCTGCAACGCAAGTGTGGAAGGGGCCTTAAGCTATTGATCCAGAAGAAGGTGAAAAAACAACTTGAGTGAACAACTTCAGCCAATAGTTATACTACACTATTATAATTGTTGTGGATAAACCTTTTATTAGTATTATTCATAATTTGTGTATATATTCATTAGGAATAATATTTGCATTGTAATTTTAAAGGAAACCTACCACCACTGATCTACCTTTAAAGGTAGATCAGGTGGTAGGTGCATCTATTGGACAAGGGGATGGGCTGATCCTCACGTCTCCGCAATCTTTTTAAAACTTTTATTTCCCTAATATGCAGATTTTCGAAAGAGGCTACTTGGGTGTGGAGTAGCCGGACATGAGGCTACACAGCGCGGCCACTCCACGCCCCAGTAGCCTCTTTGATCCTCCTACCAAAAATCTTTGGCGCGCAGCTATGAGGAGCTGGGTGGCTACTTCCCCGAAGCTGGAGCTACTGCGCATGCCTAGGCAGCAGACTTCACTGACGAGGGCGCGCAGCTCCTCGTAGCTGAGCACCGAAGATTTCTGGTAGGAGGATCAAAGAGGCTACTGGAGCGCGTAGTAGCTGCGCCGTGTAGCCTTATTTCCGGCTACTCCACACCCCAGTAGCCTCTTTAAAAAATCAGCATATTAGGGAAATAAAAGTATTAAAAAGATTGCGGGGATGTGAGGATTACCCCTTAAAAGGGCTTTCCTCACGTCGGATAGATGCTAGGTGTCCATTAACATAGGCTTAAATAGAACCGTAAAGCTGTTGATCCAGAAGAAGGCGAAAAGAAACATAAACACATTCAACCAATTCCTACTTGACCACGAGAAAAGGCGATCAGTCCTAAGAGGCTGGATAGAACTTGCCGATTCCTATAATTATTGTGGTTATTAATGGGAATGTGGTTATTTTAAAGATAATTATTAATACTAAAATAGGGGTGATCTTACAAATGATGCCAGGATATTAATACTACCTTTTTTGATTTAGTAATATTTTGAACAGCAATTTTATTTTTTACTATTACTAATGATATTTCTAATGGGGTTTTACTATAAATTTAAAGTAGATCCCAAAATCTGTTGATCCTTTTTGTGATCTTGTTGCACTTTCTCCTCTGAGCAGTTCATTACCTCATCTTGTCATTTGATCTCCTCCTTTTCCTCCAGCCACCATGAATATAGGTTCCGATGTCAGACCTGCCACCACTAGGGTTGTATTGGAGCACATTTCAAAATGTTATAAAACAACCATGAAACATGAGAGACCTTATAACACAACCATAACAACCAGTCGTGGTTTAGCTTTAATTTTCTAAACTGCTGTAGAAAAAAAGGTTGACCAGTTCTCTTCAAATCAGCCCAATATTCACCCCTAGTGGTGGCAGAAGGGAACAGTATTAAACTTAATGCAGAAAATTTGGAGATCTGTATCAGAAAAACCTGTTCCCACTATAATGATTACTGTGATTATTGATTACCATATAGCAACTAATAAAGGCTCAACTTTCATTTTCTAAACTTCTCTGGAAAAATTAAAGCTAAGCAATGATTGGTTTCTAGTGACAGTAGAGATAGTTTTACTGAGTCCTGTAATATTTAGCAAGCTCCCCTTAGTGTTGGCAGAAGACATTGTCATATAATTTAAGAAAGAAGCAATATATAAAGGGGTCTAGCAGAGCACCTTAGGGTGCATTCACACGCGGTATGCCCGCCGTGTGCTGGAGAGGAGGCGGAGGTGGCCCCTCCTCCCTCCATAGGAAACAGCGGCGTATGGCCGCACACCAGGGAAAAGATAGAGCATGTTCTATCTTTTCCTGGTGTGTGGCACGGGATGGTGGCACACATGTGTGGCATCGTACCATGGCCGTGCCGCCATTGCTGCCCATGGGGACGTATATGCGGCCGCAGACTTGCGGCCGCATGTATGTCCCTGCAGACGGCTGTGTGAATGAACCCTTATAAAGAGGGTCCAGCAGTGTGCGCTATATAAAGGAGACCATCACAGGACCCCATATTAAGGGGAGCAGCAAAGCACCCTATATAAAGGGATCCAGCAGAGTACCATATATAAAGGGGAATAGCACAGTGCCTTGTATAAAAGGGTTAAGAAGAATGCCCTATGTAAAAGGGACCAGCAGAGAACCCTATTTAAAAGGTTCAGCAGAGTGTTCTATATAAAGGGGACCAACAGAGTGCCTGACATAAGGGGTCCAGCAGAGCACCCTACATGCAAAACGCCTTATGTAAAGGGGACCAGCAGAGCTCCCTATATAAAGGGGTCCCGCAGAGTGCCCTATGTAAAGGGGACCAGCAGAGTGCCCTATATAAATGGGTACAGCAGAGCGCTGTATAAAGGGGACCAGCAGAGTACCTTATATAAAAGGGTCCCACAGAGAGCCCTATATAAATAGGTTCAGCAGAGTGCTGTATTTTAAGGGGTCCAACAGAGCACCTTTATACCAGTAGCTCCCCCTAGTAGAGACTTTTTTGATGCTCGGAGCTCGGCAATTTCTGTCAGCTCCATAGAGATTAATGGAGCAGAATGGTTATGCGTGGCCGTTTGCTCCATTAGTCTCCGGTGGACCCCCTTGTTTTCGCAATCTGTGGGAGTCTCAGCACTGAGACCCCCCACTGATCAGCAAGTTGGGCCCTATCTCGTGAATACGGCTTAACTTTAGTTAGTGGGAAAACCCCTTTAAGGCGCTGCTACACATTGCCCGTCAGTTGCCTCTGTGCAGCCATGTTGATAACACAAGAATGTAATGTATCTCTCCTCCACCCATGTGTTCTGTGATAACAGTCTTCTATATGTTTAATCACTGTGGTTCTTATACTGATTGGTGAAAATGCCCTGTGTATGTCTGATGTGGGGATTATAGCGGCTTTGGTATCAATACTTTATTGGCAGAACATTTACACATCCATTACTCCTCCCATAGTGACTAAATGACACAATAAGATGGAGCACGGTAAACATCCTGCAAAGAAAACCATTTATCAATAAGTCAACAAGAGCTATACAGAGAGTAGAAAAAAGATTAATAACCAATAGTCAAATTATTTTTTTTTTGCCGTTTCAACCTACTGCCTGATGTATTTCTTCCATTTAGAGCTTACATCAATATGGCAATGAGGTGACAAATTCCATCTTTGTAACAAATTAGGTTGGTTTTACACACAGCAATTTAGTTCTTTTTGAAAAATGTCACAGTTTTTGTTGCAATTGTTTGTGCCAAAGCCAGAAGTTACTCCTGTAGGAAAGGAGGTGTGTAAAGGCTTCTCTAGAGAGTTGTGTGTCTTTCAGGTATTACAAACTATGTGGTGGACCCATTTCCAAGCTGAACTGAGCTAAACTGAGCTGAAGTTACTACATAGAGATCTATTATGCCGTGAACTTTGATACGACAATAGGACACAGTCGAGTTGAACGTAACAAGGATGAAGAGAGCCATTGTCTCCCTGCTTCACCATAACACTAATTGTCGCACTGATTGACTCTTGACTAGACTACTGTAACTCCTTACTAATTGGTCTTCCACTAACTAAACTCTCTCCTCTCCAATGTATTCTTAATGCAGCAGCCAGATTCCTTCAGCCACTGCACTGGTTGCCTGTTTCCTTCCAAATACAGTTTAAATTAATCACCCTCATCCACAAAGCTCTGTATAATGCTGCACCTCCTTATCTCTCCTCTTTCATCTCAGTCTACTCCCCAACCTGCGCTCTTCGATCCACCAGTGATCTTTGATTATTCCCTTCTTTAATTCGAAGCTCCCACTCACGTCTCTAGGACTTCTCCCGAGCTGCACCAAATCTCTGGAATGCTCTACCCTAGTCTATCAGACTAATACCCAACCTCCAAAGCTTCAAACCTGCTCTTAAAACCCATTTATTTAGGCAGGCCTATCACACTCCCTAACTGCATGAAATTTCAACTCTCTTTTTATTAACCAATTCTGTGTACTCCCCCTGTCTGTTATCTGGCAAACAGGGTACCAAGCTCCGGGCTTCTCTGCTTTACCATTAACCTTGGACTTTGTATACTAAATTGCCCACAATTTTTTTTATTTTTTGGCTATTTTGTGGGCATGTTTGGAGTCTTACTTATGTGCACCTTACCCCAGGCATCTGTCCTTGTCCTACCCATACACCTGCAGCTCTCAGTGGCTGTATTATTCCTTTGTGTAGCTTTGTATTTTTATATTGAACATTATTTGAATATTGTGAGTCATCCCACAAGTCTATGAAATCTCTATTCATACGGTTGTCGATACAATATGGTACAGCATTCAGGCACATTGGGGGCCATTGTGACAATTGATTTGGACTATAAAAAACGCCTTATGTTTCACACAACACAAAGTGTAACACATATTTTATTTTCTTGCAAAGATTATCAAGTAGGTTTCAGGGGAGAAATCGGCAAGTGGTGTATGGAATAAACTGTTAATTATTAATTAGAGAGGGAAACGATTGATCTGTTACTATGAGATGCTAACAGACAGAGAAACAAACTGCTTCCAAAGGGATCATTAATCGTCCCACTCTGGCAAGAGCCGGATAACGCCCCTTTCCCCGGGTGACGCTATTGGCACAGGATGTAGATTTGATTAGAAGCAACATGTATGTCACATGTAATGTCATCAAATTCCCAGCTACATGTGAAGATCTAAATACACACACTTTTATATGAAAGTAAAATATTAAAGACTATCTACGAGATTTACTGATGGCAGATGTCCCAAACTTATTTGCACGTTATGTCTGTCAGGGGATGACCTCACTTTTTCGCGTGTCCTTGAATAGATTAAAAAAAAAAATACTTTATACAACTATTCAAATGAGCCAAAAGTGCTGTGACCTATATCACCGGAGCACCTCTCAGCCCCACCACCTGTTAATTTATGCACGCCCCTCATAGCGGTCCCACCCACCGATCGTGAAGTCTGCAGATCCACGGTCATCCCCTGACAGAAGTAACATCGACTGTTAGTAAATCTGAGTGTAGATGTCCTGTAAAGGAAATGTTTAGGTTCAAGCTTACTAAGAAGACTAGACCTACATGTAGTACCGAGTAAAGCCAATACAGAATGTATGTCGCTGTGGACAAGTTTATGTTAGTGGACAAATTTATGTTAAAAAATTGTGTGAGGTAATACGTTTTTGACTACTCACTTATTCAACACCATTTTCAGTCTGACAATTTCTTGCAGTTTCCACCATCATCAGTTTTTTTTTTAACCCTGTAAAGCTGCTTAGTTATGGCCAAGGGGAACTGTTATAATTCATACCATTGTGTGTGTTCTTAGTAGCAGCAGGACTGTGAAAATGCATTTATATTCCAGGATTGTAGCTGTGTTCAGAAAGCTCTAGAGCACTGGTATGTGAGATCTAATCAGTGAATACAACATGGCTCCTCCCACCCGGGGGAGGGCCTGTGTTATGTTATGTCAATCTGTGGAATAGCCTGCCTCAGGCTCTGGTCACAGCAGGGAAAGCAGAGAGATTCAAGAAGGGTCTAGATGCCTTTTTAGATCTAAATAACATTGATGGTTATGTTATATAGAATTGTTTCCCCTAAATCCCTTCCTCATCCAATCCCTACCCTTCCTTGGTTGAACTTGATGGACAATTGTCTTTTTTCAACCGTATAAACTATGATACTATGATAAAGACATCTCAGACAGTAGTGCAAAAGAGGGCTCCAATCCAGGGCTAGAAATCTATTTTCACAGTGCTGCTGCTACTAATAACAAACTAAAGGGTATTATGGCATTATGCAGCAAAGACTTATCGGCTATGGAGAGGGCTCAGCGCGTGAGCCCTCTCCATGCACCCGCGGCCGACCCGTGACGTGCTATTACGTCACGGGTCGTGAACGGGTTAAGAAAATTGCCTTGCTCTATGTGTTTTTTTTTAAATGTTAACTTGCAAATTTTGTAGAATTGTGAAAATAAAACTTGCTACCTGATACTGGGGAGAATTTATCATATGCTGGTGCGATGTGCTACCCAGTCTCCACCAATCCAGCACCCAGGATGGCCCCTTTCATGCCACCTGCACACCCACTTGGCTTGAGGGGAAAAAATGTGCAATTCTTTGTGGTTTGCAAAGAATTCTGATTATTTCAGTGCTTATATGCAACAAAACTGGTGTACAGGCCCTGATAAATATGTCCAATGAGATGATGTGAGCAGTAGCATCAACATGATAGGTGTTTTGGATGCGCATCAAAAAGTCAAGTTGTAGCTTAAAATAATACATAAGATTTTCCTGTGTGTCTCTTTTCATAATGGAAAGAATTCCACTTTGGCAGTGTTACCTGGTGCCAGCTATGCTTAGATTCGATTCTACTCTATAAATTTCAAACCAAGATCTACTTCTGCTTTGTGTAAGCCGTGACTTCTTAATACAAGGCCATATCTCCAAATAAAGAGAACATGTGCCTATAACAAAACATCCAAAATAAATGTAATTAGAAATGTACTGTTGTTTTTTTTATTGCATGATCTTGACTTTCGTCAAGAAAAAAAGTCGTTGTTTATCAACTACAATTGTATACATCAAAAGTTCAAAGAGCTACAGCCCGTAATTTATTCTAACAGTTCTTCAAGCTTCAGAGCTGAAATCTCCCAGATTCCGATGCTTGTTTTATTATTGCACAGTGCTTGTCTTAGGGCAGTGGTGGTGAACCTATAGCAAGGGTGCCAGAAGTGGCACTCGGAGCCATTTCTGTGGGCACTCAGACCATTGCCCTAGTGCAACAAATATGACCAAATCTTCCTGCAGTCCCAGGCAACTTAAGAGATGCTGCTCTCAATGCTATTGTAAAGCGACACTTCATTGGCTGTTTGGAACTGCAGGAAAAGTGAGAAGGTGCTGACAGAACTGCAATATCTTTGAAGGTCCTCCTGCTGGACACACCATTCTTCCTCTATTGAGAGACCCTGGAGAGAATTTACAACGAGAGTTTGAATTTGCCCTCCTTCTTTCAATTGTATTGGTGTATTGGTGATACGATTGAAAGATGTGGAAGAACAGGTAGCAATAGGCTACTTCTTAAAAAGCCATGTAGGCACTTCAGAGTAAATAAGTGGATTTAGCTTGTAGTTTGGGCACTCGGTCTCTAAATGGTTCACCATCACTGTCTTAGGCTATTGGTTTTTTGGGGGGCAAGTGTAGTAATGGCACCAGGCGCAGTAAAGTGAGGGAAAAATCTACTTTTACACAACATTATAGAAGTTCAGCTAACCTGACACAAATCTTTAATGTTTTGAAGAATAAACTAAAATAAAACGTTGAACTGTGAGTAAAGGGCAAGATAGGTAATATAATATATTTGTAAAGTTACTCATCCTTTAATGGAGATTATTTGAGAATGGTATGTTACAGTGGATGCTTTCTAAAAGTTGTCAAGTTTTGGAGTGGGGAAAAAAATATGTCAATAGCAAATCTTCCTCATTTGGTCATAACCCTGCCTGCTTATGTGGATGAAGTCCCTTTGGTTAACACAAGGAAAAGTTTCCATAAGGCAGCTCTGACATTGCTTTCGAAGACAATAGGAATAAATAGAATACAATCCATCCTGTTTTATGGGACATGGAGATGTCAGACAGGGCTGGGGTTGATAGGTAGGCAAAGATAGGCAAGGGGACATTTTGCCACTCAATTTAGCCAGTACATTTAGCCAATAAGCATTTCCATTACAAGTTTTCCATCACATTGTTAATGGGAGGAATGTAGGATGAGCAGTAAGGATCGTTTTAATTACTCAATAATGGTAGATCCCTTAATGCCATGATACAATGATCACAGGGCTCTATGCATATACAACATGCATTATATTGTGTACAGACTGTATGGAGACATCTTACCATGTAGGGGACAATGCGCTGGTAGGGAGCATATTGTGTAAGGGGGCATTATACATTTTAGTAGCACCAGGGAGGGCATATGTATTTTGCTGGGGAATGTATTGTGACCAGATGAAATACTGGCAGAAGGCAGTACGAGGAGTATTATACTGATTGAATGGAACAAAGGTATTAAATGGGTAAAAGGGGTCCCGTGCACATGGGGTTATGTGATCTGAGATCATTAATTATGGGTTATGAATCAATTTTTGGGTCTCAAAAGTTTTGAAGAACTTGTAAGAATTGGCACAATTCCACCCATGATCCATGCTCTCCTCCCCTTCCATAGAAACTCAGCTTTTAGTGGTTTGATCAGTCTATTCTACTTTAGGGTAATAAGAAGGGGTACTTAAATGGATACAACAGTTTTGGGCAAATTATTATTTACAGCAGTTATGCAAAAGACCAAGATAAGACCAATAGAGGATTATAAAGTAGGTGGTTTGGGCGGTAGCCCGGCACCCAGGCCTTCTAGGGGGCCCACCAAATTTTATACTGAGTTTATACTTGAATTCTTGTACATCTGTTGCTGCTCTCTTGTACACATGTGCCCAAGTGCCATTTCAGGACCTTTGAAGGTCCTCCATAGGTCCTAAAACCAGAGAATGAAAGAAGCCAGGAGGGACGCATCCTCCAATCCCCAATGAGCTTGATTCTAATACCATATGTAGGAAGTGAATTCTAGACTTGTAGGGGCAATAATATTCATACAGCCCAGGGCCCATGGCAGTCTTAATCTGCCCCTAACTTTTGTGCATCTATAGTGACAATTTTTTTTTATGTTTAACAATTGTTTTATGTTTAATGGACTATTATTCTTCATATGTGTTTTCCTCCGACTCCACCATCCACCTCGCGTTCCTATCCAAAAATATAGATTACTTGTGGTGAATTCAATTAGGCACTATTGTAGATTATCGATTGGCCAAAATCTTGGTGAACTCTGTATCTCTGTAACTCTATCAATGACATTGGACTGGACCACCAGAGAACTAGATGAGCCCAGAAGACAAACCCTTTTGAAAGCAAATGAAGCAGCCACTAGGGGTTATTTCTTATGGGATTATTTGCAGATACATGGGTTTATCAGATTTTATTGATGAGATATGAGGTCAAATAGGTCCGGGATAAATGAAGGGTGGGTTACTCTTTGTGGGTCTATCTTACCCCAATTTGACACTGTACTGAATAGTGATAGATAACGTATATTCCGGCGTATAAGACGACCTGGTGTATAAGACGACCCCCCTACTTTCCTGTTTAAAATATAGAGTTTAAGATATATTCGCCGTATAAGACTACCCCTTTTCCAACGCATACAAAACACCGGTAAAAATTAAAAAAAAAAACAGATTTGAATTTAACATGGTCCTTTTTTTAATTTAAATTCTTATGACATGCAGGTATATAGGAGGAAAACTGTCGCTCATAAACATAAGGCATACAACAACAACATTACCATAGTCCATTTTACTGTAAATGTGCTATCAGCACATTGTAATGAAGGGGTTAAAACGAAATAGCCTCGGGTCTTCGGAAGACCCGAGGCTACCATGGAGACGGATCGCCGCCCCCGATGACGTCATGCGCTATCTTTTTGAGGCTGCCGGCAGCTTTGCCGGCAGCCATCGCTGTGAAAACACCCGTGATCGGTGCTAGCACCGATCGCGGGTGTTACCGGTAAGCCTTTGCTGCAATATGTAGCAAAGACTTACCGGCTATGGAGAGGGCTCAGCCCGAATACACGGCGGGCGGTCGCGATTACCGGCGTATAAGACGACCCCAGACAAGACAGAAGATTTTTCTGTCTTCAAAAGTAGTCTTATACACCGGAATATACGGTAGGTAGATAGATAGATAGATAGATAATCATTATCATTGCTAATTTTTTTTAATACCCATTTTTGCCATCTGATTCTTATTGTGTAATATGTGTTGGAAAATACAACAAATGTACAGTTTACAAGTGACAGAAATATTTTATTGATTTGATAAAAATGTAGAAAACAGATAAAAGAGCCAAGTAATGGGCAATGTATCTTCCAAGTAACATAGCTGAGAAGTGACTTCTGGAAGGACACAGAAAGGAATTGTGCAACATTATCCCTTGTTATTAAACTGTTATTAAAGATTTTTAAACTTTTGGCACATGAAAAGTTGTGTTCCTTTACACATAGTTAGTACTAGTAGAGTAACTATTGCTCCTTTAGTAAGACAAATCATTTTTGACATAATTTCTCTACATAACCTGTAACATACCTTATTAGGGCATGTTAAGATATTAAAAGAATTTTGAAGATGTATTATAAGGGATCTGTAGTATCAGCTGAGACTGTACAAACAAGAAAAGATCAAGCACTATAATAATATACAAAAGTAACGATTTATAAAGAATCTTTATGTCTTTATTGCCTTCCCCAAAGACTTTAAAAGGGGGTAATGTCTCATTGTTATCCAAATTTTATACTGAGAAAGACCTTCACCCATGAAATCCTCGTACATCTGTTCATGCTTTCAATATACAAGTACGCAAGAGCCACTTCAGAACTTTTAAAGGTCCTCCAAAGATCCAAAGAAACCGCAGAGTGAAAGCAGACAGAAGGAACATATCCTCCTTTCTCCAAGAAGGATCCTAGGTGGCATGGACATGAGCGCCAGGCTGCCAGAGCAGGACCGCTGACAAAGGGGAGCCGGGGGCCGCGGGGTAGGCACGGTTGTGCCAGCCACCTGGGATGTGGGTCACGGGGGCACCCGCACAGCAAGGGGCACAGGTGTGCCCGTGACTCAGAACGTGGAACGTACTGCCCCCTTCCTTTCGCCTCTCCCTCTTCTTGGTTTGGAGGAACCTTTGCAGGAGGCCACGGACCAGAATGTTATTCTCAGGCTCCCATGATCTCTCCTCAGGTCCCGGGAGACAAACTGGACCCCTCGGTCCGAAACGATCTGCTACGGAATTCCATGTAGCCGAAACATGTGGGTGAAGAACAGGCTGGCAAGGTGTTCCCAGAGGAAGATGAAAGGTCATTGACAATGTCCATGGCCCTGTGAGTCCCTGAGAAAGACCTTCACCCATGAAATCCTCGTACATCTGTTCATGCTCTCAATATGTAAGTACGCAAGAGCCATTTCAGGACTTTTAAAGGTCCTCCAAAGATCCTGTAACCGCAGATTGAAAGCAGATAGAAGGGACACATCTTCCATTCTCCAAGATGCTTGGTTCTATATGTAGTAAGCGAATTCCAGACTGGTAGGGGCTATAACTTTCATACAGCCCGGGGCCCATGGCAGTCTTAATCCGCCTCTGATCCCGTGGATAGAGGATAGCAAATATACTTGGTACTAGCTCTTCAATGGGAAATTAATCTAAGTGGTACCTGGTTTTCACAAAGCAGGTTGGACCTGGTCGTTCCACAGGCGCAACTTTGTCAGGCAAACTCATGGTCAGGGAGAGGCAGGAGGTTGTGACAGGCAGTACAGGATCGGAGTCGGGGACATAGAGGAAGGTCAGGACAGGCAGGACGGGATCGGAGTCAATAACGGAATAGGGGTCACAACGGAAATTCGGAAATACAGCAAAACGCATGGAATAGCTTTCTCAGTGGCACTAGGCACAAAGATCCAGCGGGGAGAGGCCGGATTTATCAGTTTCCTGGAAATAGCCAGCACCAATTAGCGGTGCGCTGGACCTTTAAATCCTCAAGTGCCGGTGCGCGCACACCCTAGGAGGCGGAGGAAGCAGGACCGCGGACAGGTAAGGCACGGAGGGAAGCTGGGGGCAGCGGGGGAGGCACGGGTGTGCCAGAGACCCGGGATGTGGGTTGTGGGAACACCTGCACAGCGAGGGGCACAGGTGTGCCCGCGACCCAGAGCGTGGAACGTACCCCCCTTCCTTTTGTCTCTCCCTCTTCTTGGTTTGGAGGAACCTTTGCAGGAGGCCACGGTCCAGAATGTTATCCTCAGGCTCCCCTGATCTCTCCTCAGGCCCGAACCCCAGTCAACAAGGAGCTTACCTCTCACCGTCTTCATGTCCAGAACCTCCTTTACCACGAACGCATCATAGGAATCAGCCTCAGGAGCAGGAGGTTACCAAGAGAAGCTGTTCAAGATGACAGGTTTCGGGAGAGAGACATGGAAGGAGTTTGGGATGCGCATAGTGGGAGGAAGACGGAGTTTAAGTGCCACAGGGTTTATGCGCTTCACCACCTCGAAAGGCCCCAGAAAATGTGGTCCAAGCTTGAAGTTGGGGATTTTCAGCGGGACCTATCTGGATGAAAGCCACACCTTGTCACCCGGAGAGAAGACTGGAGGAGGCCTGTGTTTCTTATCGGCCTGGATTTTGGTGCGGGCAGGCGTCTGACGTAGAGACTGACGAGTCTGTTCCCAGATTGATTTGAGGTCCTGCACAACTCTTCCAACTCAGGAACTTCCGAGAGAACAGACAGAGGAAGTGGTGGGCGTGGAATTCGTCTATAGACTGCACCAGCAGACTCAGAGTCCGGAGAGTTATAGGAGAACTCTGCCCATGGCAACAAAGTGGACCAGTCATCCTGACGGGCAGAGACAAAATGACGAAGATAACAGCTCAGAGTTTGGTTAACTCTCTCTACCTGTCTGGTTAATCAGATCACTTGCATCTGATTACATAGAGATCACCAGAAGTGGGAGACAAACTGGAACCCTCGGTCCGAAACGATGTGCAATGGAAGTCCATGTAGCCGAAAGATGTGGGTGAAGAACAGGCTGGCAAGGTGGGGAGCAGACAGTACATCTTTGAGAACCGGTCAGTTACCACCCAGATGACGGTATTCCCAGAGGAAGATGGAAGGTCATTGACAATGTCCATGACCACGTGAGAAAAAAATGCTAAAACATCTGCTTTATTTCACTTATGAGGCTGAAAGAACAGGAGTGATGTTTTCAAAGCAATGTTAAACCTTCAGTTTTGTTTTTTTTGCAAACACGGAGGCAAAACAGATGCATCACGGAGACAAAACGGAAGAAAAACTGAGACACATCAGAGACAAAAAACGGAACAGATGCGCAACTGAAGCTGAACATCAACTCCAATGTGAAAAAACCCTTAGTCATCAATATTTCTTTGAAATGTTTACTTCTAGTGGATAGAAATCTGACCATGGTCACACAGGTGCACGGCTCGTTAGTATCATAGAGTAATCACAGCTGTGTGAAATAACGAGCTGTATAGCAGGACAGCAAGCAGAGATCTAGAAAACGGTGAGGAATTGATACAGAAAGTATAAATGAACCTACCATAACTTTTCATCATACAAACAATTACATTAATTTGCTGAAATGGGAACACCCCTTTAATTGTCTTGCAAGTTGTAGGTTGAAGGACCATGCAAAACATGTGATGTGATCTCAGCCTGTGTTTTTCCGTTTTTTCCCTTCTTTTTAGTCCTGCAGATAACGTAGAAACCCTTTATCCCTGTGCAAGTGCATTCTCCAGACTCCATTGTTTTACGTTAGATTTCCAGGTGCAGCCAGGGAATTCATGGAAAATTACAAAATAGCGGTGGACAGTTAAACTTGTGCAATTGCACTCTGATTCTGACCAATTAATGGTTAATATTAACGAGACAATAATCATTCTGTACAAACGAGGACTGGGATTGGTCCAATGCTTCTTTTCTTTCCTGCTGGCAGAACAGTATGTATTTGCTTTTAGCATGTACGCCCCCTGCTGCTCATAGGAGGTCTGCCAATTATCACTTGTATTGCAGCTGGAAGACACATCATTCTGCCGCTCAAATGCTGATACTTGGCATTTGGAACTTGACAAGTCTGTGGGTACTGTACGAATTTGTACATTTGATCTTTCCCCGCAGCTTCTTGGTACAATGTAACATTTTAGGATAGTCAGGATAAAAATAAAGCTATAGAAAGCTCTGGAATCCAACGAGCAGAATGTGACACGGTTCAAGTATCGAGCAGCTTTATCCTGTAATCTTCTAGACATACATTATTCATCACAGGTGTGTTACTTGTGCTCGAATTGTTGTCAGTCCTTCCTATGAAGGGAAGTCAATGTTTCAGATCTATAACCACCTCAGAGGCTTAATATGTACAATCCGAGTGTATATATTTTTTGTGTATAGTATAGAGAACCTTACACTATACTAATGTATATGAATTTCAAAATGCAATACAGGCAGTCCCCGGGTTACATACAAGATAGGTTCTGTAGGTTTGTTCTTAAGTTGAGTTTGTATGTACTTTTTTGTCAAATGTCGCAGAAATGTCTCAAGCTGCTGAAAATGTCGCAAAGCGGTTACCAGGACGTAAGGACGATAAACCAAGATAATCAATCCATCACTCTACGTAAAATGGCAACGCCACGAACCGTCCCAATACACAAACCTGAGGGCGCGGTCACATGTTCAGCCGGTGAGGACGATACTGGAAGAGCTCCTCCCCCTCCTGTCCAGGTGTGACATCGAAAACTGAATGTGTGAACACGCGCTGAGGCTGCGTTCAAAACGCAACGTAACGTGACGCACGGCGAAATGTCTCTGCCAAGGAAATCCGCAGAATGTTCTCATCCAATCATCAGGGCGCGTTCACACGTTGCGTTTTGGTTGCGTTTTCATTGAGTTTGAAACGCATATACAACAGCTGATGTGAGGTAATTTGCCTAATTACATTACCGTTTACGTTTGTAAACGCAATGTTAACGCATGCGTCAACAAAACACATGCGTTAACGCTTTGTTAACGTATGCGTTAACATCGCATTTACGATGCGTTTTGTAAACAGAAACGTTAAGAGTGAGGTAATTAGGCAAATCACCCCTCCTCAGCTGTTGTGTATGCGTTTCAAACGCAATGAAAACGCAACCAAAACGCAACGTGTGAACGTGCCCTCAGGCAGCGCCGGGGCGTCTCATCAGCGTTTCACTGCGTTAGTGCTACGTGTGACCGCACCCTAAGGCCGGCGAAACACATCCAACACAAGTAGGAGGGGCTTGGCCGTGCGTTTTTGTATGTTTCTAAGCGTTTTCTTTCATATCCGTTTTTCTTCATTTCTGAAAGTGTAAGCGGGCAAACGCAAACAGAAACGCACCAAGAGCGCAACCTGTGACCGCAACCTGTGACCGCAGCGTGTGACCGCAACCTGTGACCGCAACCTGTGACCGCAACCTGTGACCGACACTTTATAAACTTTATATCAGAAGGGGCTTCAGCGTGCAACGCCTGCGGCATGTCCTAAGTAGGCGCGCGCACGATCGTGCGCGTGCAGCGCCGAAGCAGTTTCTGCTATAAAGTTTAAAAAGTGTTAAAACCGCGATACCACGGTTTTAACACTAACGAAACTAAGCACCGGCACCAGCTCACCCTGAGCTGGTGCTCGGTGTTTACAGCTTACACCGACCATTTGAAATGGTAGGTTTCCTTTAAGATAAGATACAGTATTCTATATTGCATAGAGCATTGTGACTCCATGAGACTGAAGGAGGTGGGATGGGTTTTATGGGATTGGATCAGATGTTTAGTAGATGTTTGAGTACCTGTGCCCTGGTGCCAATTCTGTAACAGATTCAACACCATTGGCACAACAACTACCTCGGCACCTTCTATTGCTTGTAGGTCCTGAAACAACATCTGTTGCAGGACATGATGGCATGGTTGGCCACCATGCCAAAGCCAATGATATGCCCACCTTCCCTAGCCCTTACCCCGTCCTGAGTTGCTTAGACCATGAACCCCCAGTTTGTGTTACACGAAGTCTTCTTTACTGAAGCCTGGCATATCTAATGTAAAACCCAACCATATGGTCGTGGAAGTGTAAGCCACGTACGATCACCCTCTAATCAATCAAGATAAACAGCAACAAACAATATAAATGAGACATCTATGCTTTATGCCTCTAGTATGTGTATGTGTATGTGTCGTGAACAATGTTGTTGACATGATAGTATTGGCACATGGTGTTATTGTTACCCTGTCTCTTTTGTAGGATTAGGGTTAATGTCTTACAGAATGGGCCCATCCTTTGCATTCACATCATTCAACAGAAACAAGTATGCACCGAAGTCGATGGTTCTGAATGGTCCGGAGTCTGGTTGGAGCTCTACCTTCTTGGTTTGTTGGTGACACAAAAAGTATCTCAAATACTATTTTATTCAATTTATTTTGTTATTTTTGTAAGGCAGTTTTTTTTTGGGTGCAAATTGCTCCAGAATTGGTGTATTTAGATTAGTATATCTACCATATGCTCCCAGCTATCAGGAGATACAATACAAGAGAAAAAAATGCAGATGGGAACCATGGATAAACAGGAGGCTATCATATGGGATATAATGACATTGGGCTCACAGGCACAAGTATGTTACACAATAGTTATATGTGTATCCATCACACCGATGGCGCGCAATGGACCCTATCGACCTATACAAGGCTCCATTGGTTTTCCTTAGCAGAGTTTGTTGTTTTGATTGGAGGAATGTTGTCTGGTTCTATTTTATTCCCACTTTCTTGACACTAGATCACCGTCTGGGCACCAGCTATATATTGCACTACAGTACTTTGTATCCGTCCAATTACAGTCATTAGCAGCTGCGGGTTACAATGTTTTTCAAGTTCACAGAGCCATGGAGAACTAGCGTGATAAATACCAGTCTTATCATTCTGTGCCTTTGAAGTCTCTCAGGAATTATGGCAACTCTGTCTGATCTTTTCCCAAAGCACAAACTAATGTGTTATTTGCTCTCTGTTTATCACAAGGGCAAAATCCTCAGTGTTTATATCGTTACCAATAACAGGCTGCCTGGCCTTGAGCAGGAAACACAATTATACAAAATATCCATAAAAACAAATGAACTTTGCCCAGTTAACCGAATGAGTTCTGATTCCTAAAACTATGGGGCTTATTTACTAAGGTACTGCGGACGCATTTTCGTTGGGTTTTCGATGTTTTCGGGAATCGCAGCGGGGATTGCATTGCACATGATTGGATTGTGACGCAATTGCACCGGCTTTCACGCAACACAAATCGGGGACAGCGAAAGATTTGGCCAACGCGCAAGATTTAACAAATCCATTTTTTGTCGCATCCAATGCATACACCGGGAGGAAGATGGTGAACTCCGGCGGACCTGATTGGGGAAGCGACACATGCAGGAAATCGGGCGCACGATCTTCATGAATCGCACAACGCACCTCGGGGATCGCGCAAGGACCAGGTAAGTAAATGTGCCTCTATGACTTAAAATGCCTATATATTACGATACTCAATTGGTCTGGAATTGGTCTTTCAAAAATATTCCAAAAAAGGTTTTATATATGAGAATACTATAGTTTGATTATTGGTACAGACATAATTTTATCTGCAATGTGCAGGATTCTCCTTGTTTGCCAAATTAACACACCATGGTTGACCATGCCAGTAAAGAACTTAGATGTACAATTGAGTAGGATCCTATGGAAGAAATTTATGGACCTACCATTGCCCAATTTAATTATAACCTAGTGGATGACAACTTATTGAAGACTAGATCAATAAAGGATCAATGTCTGCTTGGTAGGGCCTCCACTCCTCACTGGTGTCTAGCAGAAGAATCTAGGAAACTTGCTAAAGTTTTAGGGTGCTCCTTAGTTTCCTTTAGAAGAAGTCCCTCTTCTGTCAGATTCCAAGTTACAATGAACCGATTGGTTCCTTTCCAGGGTTGCATCACCCATAAAGTGAGATGAACCTCTTGCCTAAGGCAGCACCATCTGCATCAAGATGGAAGCCAGCATCAGCGGTGCAGTCACGTACTACAAAGCAGAACTTGACACTTAAAAATAGCGTTTCTTCACACCAGATGTCAGCATCGAGAACCCATGTACTAAAAAAATAACCTGATATATTACTACTGGATGGGGTGGAGGGGATGCCGCTCTATAACTTACCTCAGGCAATATACTATACTCAATACTCAACACTCAAAACCTCCTTTCAGTCTTTAGCAGCCTACTCTTCTCCTTGCCCAAGTCCATTTCATCCCTTTTCAGTTCATAACGACCCTGGTTGTGTAGACCTGCTGTCTCTAGCCTAGGAAAACTGTCCAATGTCGTAGGAACTCAACACTAGCCATAAGCCCAACTAATTTTTAGTGCTAAACCGAGTAATTCTTAGACTAAACTATTGGCTGGCAAATATTATGGTCAGCAGCAGCTACTGGGACAGATTTGTGTATAAATGTGTGCGGGGAAAAAAATTGCACTTCTGCATTTTTTTCTGCTACTAATAACATAAGTACAACAGAAGGCAACCTTTTCTACCATGAAGACAATTGAGAACAGTTCTATTTTAAGTATCCAGAAATCCCTAGTGCAGGTGTGAACTGAGCCAAGGTCTGTACACTTACACTATTTTCATTGATCTTCAAGTCAATAACCAGTGTAAGAGATTGGTGGTTTCTCTGCTTTATAATGGTGGTGTAACATGAGGGAATGATAACTTTTTTGGATGAGTGTAGTGTTGAGTGGTTTTTCAGTAGATAAGAGACAGGTATTAGTGGTGCAAGGTGTTTTCTGCTGCAAAAGTTTTCATGCCCTTTTTACCATCCCTAGATACCTCATAATAGTAATACCAGTTTCAGCTTCCCTCCGCTCTCCTGTTCTGTGTATATCAAAGGGGCATTCCAGGATCAGCCGGTGTCAAGAGAAGAGACTGTAGCATGCAGACAAGGAATTCATTATTTGTGTCGCAAGGTCAGGTTTTTTTGGCGCATGAATGGTATGGTTTAGACTGGGATTTAAGATTTTTTTTTACAAAGGCTTAATAAATTGGCGCAACACCGAAATGTGTTTGAAATGACTCCACATTGATGGAGGTGAAATAGAACTTGGCAAACAAGATTTTTCTTGGTCTAAATATGCGAAAAAAAATTCTGCATCAGGAAACTAAAAGTGTGGGAAAAAGTGTTGGGATTTAAAAGCCGCACCAAGATTAAGCGACAGAAAACAAAGGCACGAGTGTCGGAAAAGAAGCTCAAATTTTGGTGCCGACACAGCATAAATATGGCTCAGTGGAAAAGAAAAGTCAAAGAACTGTCGGAAAGTGAATAATAAATACCCCCCGATGTGCACTGGCTATGTTTGATATTTCAGTTCAGCCCTATTCAGTTGCATGAGACTAAAGTTTTCTTGTATGATTTACTACGGAACAGAGTGCGAATTATAGATTTGACAATACTGCGGACTATTGTTGGACCATTAAGCCTATGATTTGCTTGGTCCTTCAACCTACAACCTGCAAGACGATATAAATGTAACAAGGTGTGAAATAAATAACACATACAAAGGAATAAAAAAATCAAAAAACTGAAACAAAACTGAAAATACTAGTCTATTTCTTTTAAGCACCAATTTAACATAAAAACAGTAGATTGAAAGATTGAAAGAAGATACATTGGGGCTCATTTATTAAGGGTCGCAAAGTGGACTTTCATCAAACTGTGCACTTTTTTTTGGATTACACGGCTTGGTCAGGTAATTAAAGGGGTATTCTCATCTGGACACTCACATTCAGTTTCATTAATCTGCCATATGTAAACATTTCTTCAATTGGAAGTTATTAAAAAAAATGTTCCTGTGTGAAGATAATTTCCCATAAATGTAGTCATATGGTCCCTTAGAAACGAGATAGCTTTCTCGGATACAGCCACCTCGGATGGATTGAGTGCACAAAGAAACAAAAGGTTATTCTATATAAAATGTCCGGGAGTTACTGCATGTCGCACAGCCGTCCTGTGGTAGTGATTGCTGAAGCCAGGTGGTCAGGCAGGACTCTATAGCGCAAGTCTGGCCACCGCAGCCAGAGTGTGAGGTGGTCGTATCCGAGGAAGCTATCTCGTTTCTAAGGGACAACATGACTACATTTATGAGAAATTCTCTTCACACAGGAACATTTTTTTTTTTTTACATCCAATTGAAGAAATGTTTACATCAGGCAAATTAATTTAATTAAATGTAAGTGCCAAGATGGGAATACCCCTTTAACAAGTGTCTGTGCTGGGATTTTGGCACATGCAATTGTTTTGTGGTGCAGCTGGGCTGACTTCCATGCAACACATACTGGGGGTCCTGATCTGACTGATTCAGACTGAGCGCGGGATTTAACATTCAAATTGTGTCGCAAGACAATGCACTTACATGCACCGGGAAGAAGAAGGTGAACTCCGGCGGACCTGAGCGGACACATGCAGGATATCAGGCGCATGATCTTAGTGAATCGCGGCTCTGTAAATGTGCCCCATTATTTTCACAGTTCATAGGAATTTCCATGCATCTCTGTTAACACATAGGGTCACATTTACTAAGGCCCGTGCGCCAGTATTCTGTCGGACTTTGTACAATCTTTTATGTGCAAACTGCTTGCACAGGTATTTAAGAAGTGTCCATGGCTGCACTATTCTTCATGTGACCCAAATTCCTACACTGAAGGGGGCGTTCTGATGCTCATTTGCACCAGATTTAACATGCAAAGTCCGACAGAATTGTTTCGCACAGCCCATGTTAAAGGTGCACAAAAAAAAAAGTTGTCGGTGCAGTGCAGGGGGCACCAGATTTATGAACTGCACATAGTACAGACTGCACTGTTCTTAGTAAATGTGCCCCATAATATTTTTTCAGTGTCCAAAAGCTAAAACTAGAATCTGAGACCAGATTCTACATAGCAGGATAAAGTAAAATATTGATTTTGGCAGGCCTACATTGGATCCTATGTGTAAATCAGTAGACAAAGACGCTTTGATTTTCCAGCGAGGAAGACGGCGGCCTGGGAGGAATTCCCTCTGCATGATAAAAAGGAACTTTACGGATAAAGTGCGGCATAAAACAACACAGCATAGTGCAAACACAACATGATACAGGAACAGAGCCGATGAAACCTGTGACTCTGCGTGTGACAGGGTGTAGAATAAACTTCCATAGCCCAAAAATAGCATGTCTAACCAGCAGCTACACATACAATAACTAACCTAGTAAATGCAATGTAAACACAATGTTAGCAAGCACTGCCCTGCAGCCATAATATTCTTCTTGTCAATTCCTAGTTCCTGCTAGGGTAGGAATTTTCTCGACTGGGACACTTAACCCTTTAGGGCAACCTATTTTGGTCTTAAAGGGACACGGTCACCCAATTTTATTCCATTAAGCTACCAGCATTCTCAGATTTACCTGTTTACCTATAAAATATTTCCTGCAAAGCTATATTCAAATAAGCTGTCTGAGCTAAGTCACTTTTAGAGGCGGAATAAGGCTCATTACTTAATGTACACCTACCTGGGGGTTGTAGGACATAGAACCATGCATTGTTCTAGAGCCTGAGAATAAAGACCCAATTTCCTGTCTATTTCTTTAACTGCATGTATCCCTGGTTCTGTTTTCCATTGAACTGCATGTTGTGATCCAAAAGAAGAGATTTGTTTGTAATATGACAGTGAAAGCATATTTCTAGGCACTATAGAACCAAAGATTGACGCATCTAAAGTGGCGCTGCACCTTCAGCCTCTAAAAGTGACTCATCTACATTTCATAAGATATAAGAATTTATTTGTTGCTAACATTTCTAGATGGGTTTATCCAAACCAGCGCAGTCTGTACTATCGGTAGTTGCCCGTGGAGTGTGCAGGGTGCACCAGATTCATCAAAACTAGCGCAGGCTCTTCATGAATCTGTGGCTCCCTCCACTGCACTGGAAGTCTGCACCATTTTTTTTTCCGTGCACTGTGTTCATGCTGCATGTCAGTAATAAATGTGGTGCAAACTCCGACTAAGCAGTAACAGCCCCTGCAGGTTCACATGTCTGACACGGTGCAGCCACAACACAAAACTGGTGCAGACACTTTAATAATTGTAAACCTTTGTGTTAACGGCTTCAAATGGAGAAATTGGATTCTACAACAAAAAGCCTCCCTGGCAATCTCATTACATTAAATCCCTTATTCCCACCGTAGGGTTTTGCATGGCTTTTCTCTGTTCAATATATTGCCTTGTTTCCGCACATTTATAAGTTAGAAATTATGGGAAAGGGGTTTTTTTTAGAACACGCGTGAGACTTTGTTTGCTCTCTGTTAGCTAGAGGAAGCTGTAGAATAGATTGCTGTAAAGAGGCAATCTATCTAATATGTATAGTTATTCATCCTCTAGATCTGCAAAAGTATAGTTTGAGAACACAAGAGAAAAACATTAAAAAAATATTTAAAAAAATGCTCTGACCCAGTCCCCTACATAGACACAAACCCAGGATGGATAAAACTTTTCTTCCTGTTTCTCCATGATTATTGTAGCTGGAACTTTAAACATGGTATTATATTATTTAATAAATAGGACTATATCTAGGTGTGCTACCTGCTCCAAAATGTACAATAATCAATAATACCTGCATCTTTAAGATGCTGGGTGCTATTGATTACATGTGTACCCTCTGTGTGACATGTGCAACGCTATAAAGTCATCACGCTGCTTGCATAGCCAGCAGAAGCTGGGGGAGTGCAGGCAAGGTTGGTAGTTTTGTATATGTTTCAGAGGTTTCAGCGCTAAATGTGTATTCATTATAGAGAGGGGCACACTCTATATGCATTATTAATCATAGAGGCATTTCTACATGTATTGTATAAGGCATATACACTGCCTGTCATAATTAATGAATGCATATAGAGATTCCCCCATTATTTATTAATTGGAAGTGCTGTAAATGTATTTATTCATTATATATACATAGAGAGTGCCACCCATTGTTAATCAATGCATGGAGAGTGCACTCTGTAATATATATATATATGTGTGTGTGTATATAGGGCGTGAACTTATGTTATGTTCTGATGCAATATCTCTGTGCAGAGCCTGCCACTGGTGCTGTATTTCTGTTTGCAGCTTGAATCTGGCGCTATAGTTTTGGTATAGGCAATGTTTTGATGCTGCATTTGTGCACAGAGCCTATTTCTGGTGCTGTATTTCTTGATGGAGGTTGGTTCTGATACTGTATTTCTATATGGAGTTGGTTTCAGTGCTGTAGTTTTGTATGTAGCCCAGTTCTTGTGCTGTATTTCCATATACAGCTTGGTACTATCACTGTATTTTTGTTTTGAAGATTGTTCTGGTGCTGTATTTGTGTACAGAACCTGGTTCTGGATTTCTCTAATGGAGCTCAGATTTGGTGCTTAATTCCTATACAGAGCTTGGTTTTGGTTCTGTATCTATGTACTAGACATGGATGTGGGTGTTTTCATGTACTGACGATGCAAGTCCCTTTATTATTATTTGAGGGACACTGTACATATTTTTATTAAAGAGAAGGGGGCTGCTGAATTGATTGTTTATAGTAACTCAAGGGATGGTGCTGCATACAACATAATTCAATTTGAAGAACTGTGTTAACTTCAGGAGGCAAAATGGTGAAGTTATAATGAATTCAAGGGGCAGGGTTTTGAGATATGCCATGTAAATAACCTGGT
Organism: Engystomops pustulosus; assembly: GCA_019512145.1. Taxonomy (NCBI): domain Eukaryota; kingdom Metazoa; phylum Chordata; class Amphibia; order Anura; family Leptodactylidae; genus Engystomops; species Engystomops pustulosus. The sequence continues at coordinate 240,879,357 of CM033642.1, read as the reverse complement.
TACTGCCCTGAAAATAAACTAAGTGTGTTTCCCTTTAAAATAATGTTGTGTATGTAGACTATAGATCTACATATCAATAACATACAAGATAATGTAATAAAGAACAGAAAAGCAGATAATGACAGTTCATCATGCTGACTGTAATGGGGTGTGGTGAGTTTCTGTTATCGTGCCGCCATGAAACAGTATAATATGCTGGGCTCTTTCGTGCATTATAATAATAATTCGTTATTTATGTAGCACCTACAGTTTATGCAGCGCTGCACAAAGCGTGCTGAATTGGTCCCTGTCCCCATGGGGCTCACAATCTGAACAACCTACCAGCATGTTGTGGAGTGTGGGAGGAAACTGGAGGAAACCCACGCAAACACAGAAAGAACATACAAACTCTTTACAGATGTTGACCTAAGTGGGACATGAACCCAGTACCGCAGCGCTGCATGGCAGAAGTGCTTCCCACTCAGCCACTGTGCTGATATATAAATCTGTAATATAAACAAATGATGCAGAGTAACACAATATTAAATCAGCATACATACATTACATTGTAACAAGTGATTGAAAAGTGAGGTTACCCTTGATAAGAAACTATTCCAGAATTATTTATGTAATAAAAAATACTATTTTTGGAATAGTTGCTGATAAACCTACAGTCATCTTGTGTTTATCCATAGTTTTTCCTGCCAGTAGAATGGCCTGATCTTTGTGTATCAGCAGCTCCAATTCCCCAGTAATAAAATGCTGACACTCAGAAAGCTGAGAAATAATTACACAGTGAAAGCTCCATATGCCAGTGTGTTACCTCCTTAATCAGCGCCTACTGGTTGCTATGGGCTATGGTATATTTTTGCCCTTGGTATTTAGTTAATAAGACGTAAGTAGCCTCCAATAGGCATATTTGTCGTAATGTTCCTGCACATGGTTATTTAGCTAAAATATTATTTCTATCATATTGTAAGATGACAATAATATTGTTATCATGTACTCAATGCTTTTGATAGCTGTAAAAGTGTTAACTCAAATCGCAAACATACATCCTTACAGGTATATCCTTAAAAATGTCTTACAGATATGGGCCATACCTATCAGCTCCTATCTCCTGTTCTCTGAACAAAAGTGACTCCACTCAATCCCTGGTGACCCCTGGTTATTGAGTTAAAGATCCTATAGTGTAGGTGCCACGGTGCTTAAAGGAAATCTACCATTTGTTTTTATGGATCATGAACCAAACATACTTGAGTTTGCTGTAGCTACACTGTTGGAGAAACATATATTGTTTGATCCTTGAACCAAGTGGTTTTGCTAAAAAAAAAAAAAAAATTATATAATTCAGGACCTTGTGATTACTGGGTACAGACTGTCTTCCGTTCTTAAAAGAGCTGCCTGAACTCTCCAGACAGGACTAATGAACCTAAGCTGGAAGACTTATACAGAGCAGCTGGCAGAGGGTGCAGTGATTGATTACTTCTGCCTGTCAGGGACAACACAGGGATGACGTATTCTGGGTTTATGCTTGGCAGGCCAAGTCTGGAGCGGTGGATAATTAGGGTGAGAGGAGATGCGCCGCGGCTGGCACAGGAGAGACAGAGACTCATTATCATAATTGTATAATTGGTTTTTTTTTTAGCAAAACAACTAAGTTCAGGGATTAAACAAGATATGTTTCTGCATCGGTGTAGCTACAGCATTCTCAAGTTATAATTAGTTCATAATGCATAAAAGTAAATGGTACATTAATAAACTTTTTATCTTTAATCTTTTACTTAGACCCTTCCATCACTATGTTCCTCCTTCCCTGACCCCGGCTTGCCCCTGGCCATTATCTGTAGAATGAACTACAACAGGGAGGTGTCTGAAAATTAAATCTTCACTCTGGTAATTTTGGGCATTATAGGGGTTACAGGACACATTTCACTCCATGACTGGCCCCTTGGACATTGGACGTCACTTCCGTTTTCCAGGGGATATCACTTCCTGTGTTGTCCACTGGTCTGTGGATGTCAGTCCTTGTATAAAGCAGGTCCTGTGACCCCCTGGTACTTCAGTTTGGGAGAAGGGTCTGAAACCGGAAGTACTAGAGAGACCTGGGAAGTGGAGCATGGTAAGTGTGTGCTCTTTTTTTCCTTACTCCAGCCCCCTTGGTAGTTTTTTCATATTCATGGAAAAACCCTTTAAAGATTCTACTTTGTTAATGGGAACCTGTCATCAAGTTTGACATTTCTACCTCCTGACAGGTTCCAATAGCCTTTTCTATCATAAGTGCAATGCTGTTTTTATAATCAATCTTCCGTGTGTCAAAAAACTATAAAAGTGAATAGTAGAAATAGAACACCCGACTCCCTGCCAACGGGCACCTTCAAATAATGTTAATGTCAGCTTCAATGTACTCACTGTCATCCTCTGTCATAAAGCCACATCCCCCTCCCTCACAAAGTGAACTGAGCACTGCAAGCAAATCTCCTGCAGGCATGAGGGAGGGGGAGGAGGAAGGAAGCAGGAGAGGGGAGGGGGGATGAGGGAGGATGGAGGAAGATGACTCAGTTACACAGGGACTCGGTGCATTGTTGACACCCACATGACTCAATGGTGCCTGTTAGCAGGGAGCCAGGCATTCTTTTATCTACTTTTATAAGTTTTTGGCACATGAAAGATTGATTATAAAAGCAGAATTGCCCTCATGATAGAAAAGGCCATTGGAACTTGTCATCAGGTAGAAACGTCAAATCCTATTGACAGGTTTCCTTTAATGTCCCAGATTTACTAAATATGAACAAATGAGCAGGATCCACAAAGCCAGATCTGCTATATACATATACTTACGAGCACATCCTTGGACTGCACTTTTTGGTTATATATGTACATAAACATCAAAAATTAAATTTTGCTGTTCAGCCCACTTAAGTCTACCATCTAAAAAACCACAACCCATTTAACATCACTTGTTGTATTTTCTGTTTGTGTGTTTCTCACATAGCTATTATTTTTGGATACAGCGTGAATGAGATACACTACTGCATAAATCCTCAGGGATGTCCGTCAATACTCAGTGTGCACAGGTCTTTAGATTTGCCTTGCTTTTCTGCATCCTAAGGGATCCCACTATGATAATATGAAATGTTATTAAGGGGTTTGTTGCTGCTCGCTGTGATACTAAGCAATGTATTTACTAGCTTCATTTCATCTCTTGTTATTGTATATGACTGTATATGACTATTTTTAGCTCTATCACTGTTAGCTGGGGGTTATTAATCCGCAGATGACAAAAGTAGGTTTATATGCTGGTAAAAACATCAGGATTTTTACAAAAAGTTTTTATTTATCTTTGTAGCATAATAATACAGCCAAAATCTGAACTAGTGCATTGTACTATGTAATGGCTGTTATCTTGTGTCTCGTGTTCACCTTGGTGGCTCCTATATAGTATGTACATGTGCCAGTATTCTGCAGTGCAGAATGAATACATGTCTCTATGGCAGGTTATCCTCAGTACACACACCTCCGGTATTCATGAAATACTGAGTCACAGCTGTCATCGGTAGCTTACTAGTGCAGGTGACTATAGGACATGTCATCTTCTCTATATTTAGGCAGAGATGAACCAAGAGTAGAGCCTTAAAAACCTAAAAGGGAATAAATAAGGACTAGGAAAGATAACCAGGAGCTGGCTGCTTGTAGCTGCAAAAAAGTTTCATTGCTTTCTATGACTCACTGTTGGATACTGTAGGTTTTTGATGTTAAAATTAATAATGTGTTCTCACTAATCATAAGGCTGAGACCTAATACTTCTCTATAAAAGTGAAGATTATGGGGCAGGTTTATCCAAAGTTTCGAAAAGTATTCTGCACCGGATTTATAAAAGTATCTGATGCTGGATGATAAATCTGGCATAGTATTATAAGATTGTCTAGACATGATTGTATAGTATAGGATGGTCTAGACATGATTGTATAGTATAAGATTGTCTAGACATGATTGTATAGTATAAGATTGTGTGGACATGATTGTATAGTATAAGATTGTCTAGACAAGATTTGCGCCTCATATTAGTTGGTTTACTTTATGTCACAAACATTTTCAAACATTCTGTCATTAAACAACCCCTTTCCAAGAAGATATTCCTTTGTCGTAGTTGTTGTAAAGTGACTAAAAACTTAAGAGTCTAAAACCCTTGTGACCAGGGGTGTAACCACATTGGTAGCAGCCATAGCAGCTGCTATGGGGCCCGCAGTTTCACGGGGCCCACGACATCCATCTGACCTGACACACTAAAGAATGGAGGATGTGCACCATTATACATATATATATATATACAAATTAGATATATTGAAGGAGAGGGAAGGACAGCAGCTTTAGAACTAGGAATCTCTCGTCTCTAATTCCAGTCGTTCACTTCCCCCATGTGGTCAGCAGCTACTGGGACAGATGTGTGAGTTATTCACATAAATGTGTGAGTAAACAAATATGTATGTAGGAGTAGTAAGGAGTAGGAGGCGCCCATTATAGAATAAACTGTTTCCTATTTCACATACACCTATTCACATTTCCTTTACTACAGCTTTTTGGTGCAAACTGGGGCACAATTTAAATTCATTTTGGGTATTCGCTCTGCCTATAAAATCGGGTCCTACAATTTATTCGACAGGGGCTGAAAATGTATCAATGAGGACCTATATACCCTAAGCTATAACCAACTTTAAGATCAATGTCATAATATCAAAAACTGATGGGTGGTTGGTTTATTCTTCACTCTACCTACATGGCGTTTTGTGGGTATTGCAACTAAACAGAACCGATTTGGCAAAGATAAATATAGAAACTGATGTGTTTGGTGCAGAAGTCTACGACAATGGTGTCAGGGCTTCCAGGGTAATACTGTATATATACACACCAGGGCATAGAAGGTTTCATGTCGTGTTTCCTCCTGACACTGTCACCCTCACACAATGCACTATAAATAGGACGTCAGAATGTATTATAAATAGCTGACAATGAGCAAGTGCCATTTAACTCCCACATCTTTTTATAGTCAGAATACAATAAAACCCCTATTTACACATCATAAGCTAAGACCATAGACCGGACACACATTGTTCTGCACATGATTGTGTATGTGCGGCTCAATTGCATGAATAAATCAATTCCCGCTAATAAAGTCGTTTTGTGGATTTGGATGATAATGGCCACAATCATATCATGTTTTATATGCAAAGTCTTCTTTTTAAGAAATGTAGAACTATAAATTCAGAATTTGATATTTTAGGCAACAATTTAAAATTTGGATGTTTGTAACATTATTTACAGATTTATTTATATCACATATTATCATGATTGGATCGCACACCATGGGGCTTATTTACTAAGGGTCCCGCGGCTGCATTTGTGTCGGGTTTCCCGACTTTTCGGGGATTGCGCCGTGGATTGTGTCGCACGCTTTCGGATTGTGTCGCAATCACGCCGGCTTTCACGCAACACAAACCGTCGGACGATCCAACGGATTCGGACTAAGCGCAGGATTTAACATTCAAATTTGTGCTGCAAGCCAAGCACTTACATGCACCGGGAAGAAGAAGGTGAACTCCAGCAGACCTGAGCAGGGAAGGGATACATGCAGGATATCGGGCACAGTATCTACGTGGATCGCGGCAGATGTGCATTCCGGCGGACATTCCGGATCGGGGACCACGACTCGGACGGGTAAGTAAATGTGCCCCATTGTGGGAACAATCCAGGTGCAGGTCTAATTGCGACGTGGTATCTTTATTCCATAAAATCACTTATGTACAAGACGTTTCGGCCGTGTATCGCAGCCTTTACCTGGTACAATCAGAAGGTAAGAACAAATACATTCACATTGAGGAATGTATTTACATTTGTATTTTGTATTATCTTCTGATTACAGATGTTTATTATTGGGAGCAAGTTATGAATGACTATAACAGTAAGTATATAAGGAAAACATTTAGCTAAACAAAGAATAAAGTCAATATTTGCTGCACTTTATTATACCCACCATGGGCATCTTCCAATTTATTATAAGACTACAAGCTGCTATAAAAAGGGAGATACATTTTCTAGCAACATCTGGAATTAGAGATTCCACAAATAATTGAAAACATGTTCTCTTATTTATTGTTACGCAGGTCATCCTTAGTAACCTATGTAAGTGCTTTACAATGGCAGTGGTTATTTTATATCTGCCCCCTGGCTGTCACAAAAGGACACCTGTAATCGTGCTTGTAATAGGAGGGGTGTAAGATGCAGCAGTTTTTGGAATGAAGGTCAAGTAATAAGGTCTGTACATGAATGTTGTTTCTGGCTCCATGTATTTCTATAGGCTTATACTCACAGATTTGGTTTGCATGGCCCCATGTATGAGGCAACTGCCCGAAACTGCAAATTCTAGAGCAGGTCCTGTTCCTGCGCATGTCTTCAGCTTGGGCAGTCCTTTTCCACTGTCATAGGGATAAACAGAGCTCAAATGCTGATGCCACTGGGACCAAGATTAATGTACAAGTCAGGTAACAGGTAACAAAAAGAAATCTTTTGATATTTTTAGAACAACTGCATAAGACAAGTTAAAGGAGACCTGTCACCAGAATTTTACCCCTCGCACCAGCAACACCTGGTGGTAAAGGGTTAAAAGTCCTCCCGATATCACCTAATATTAATTGTATCTTAATTACAGCCGTTTTTCTGATATGCAAATGAACGGACAAAGAGTCAATTCTGAATTGAAGAGTCACGCCTCCTTCTTTTGATTGACAGCTCTGTGTCTCTTCAGATCTCAGCCTGAGCAGACAGGGAGTCTTCTTCCTAGCCAGAATGCTGTCCCTATCCCTACGCTGTATTTAGCAGTAGCTATGCTTGCAGCATACTGGTTTGGCTTAGATCCTGCATCACTAGGCTTCTTGAAAGTCATGCTTGATGTTTACAGGACTTCCTTAAAAGTTAGTAAAAGTAGCAATGTTTTCCTTATCCCATCCTGGAAAATGAATTTGCATATTTCCTAGTTTAATCCAGGAAGCCAAGTAAAGGTTTCTCCATCAATCATCATGTTGCTAAGCTCCATACTGCCATCTAGTGCCATTTTAGAAGGAGAACAATAAGGCACACTCCTTCATGATGTTATAATACACAACTACCTTTCTGTTTTGAGGACCTACACTAGAAGGCCATGAGACTACAAGGTCTTTAACAGTTAATAATGCAGCTTGGCCACTAGGTGGCGACATAGAATTTGAAATACATAAATAACTATATAATAAAGCCTCAAGAAATGGTGTAGCAGTTTATAAAGGAACCTGTATGGTAAAGTCATATAACCGGACCACCTCTCCTCTGCATTGAACCTGATAAACCTTATAACATAATACTTAAACATTAACTCTTCGCAGCGGTTGCTCTAAGTCTATGCTGTTGCCAATGCTTTCCCTCTAGCACCAGGAACACAGCCTGCTGACGTCTGTTGCCCAGAAGGGGAGCCCTAATATCTTAGTTTTTTCTTTCGTTTTTAATTTTGGGAGATAGTCCTTGCTTTCTCCTGCTATAGCCTGAGTGGTTTGAACATGGAGGTGGTTCATTTAAGGATCTGTTCCGACATTCGAAAATAAAATCCTCCCCTCCTGTCAGCTCAATTATCCTTTCAAGGATCCGGCGCTCCTTGAGAACAGCTCAGTGACTGATGCCAGCGCTGCGCCCGCATTCATAAGTGACCTGACTGTATAGCATTGTTTTTTTCATCTTCTTCTCAACATCTGAGACTTCTATACTCAAGACAATTATAGTCATTTGGGATAGAATGACTTGGCAGTGCATGACGGAAATGTCTATTGTGTTAATAACCCTGATGACCCACAGCAGACGTAAATGGTAACATACATAGAAACATAGCCGAGGAAGAAAGAAAGGGAAAACATGCCATAAAAAGTTGGGTTATACACAATAGAGTGAGCCTCCAGGCACAGAATTATTTCCAGAGAAAATGATCAGTAACTGTAAATAATTATGGAAAGAAAGAAACAATGGTCCGGCACTTGTGTAGAATAAAAAATGTGTTGTAATTTTATTTCATTGATCTGCTGCTGTTTTTTTAATCATGAGCATGCATGGTCTATTTTTGTACCTATCCTGAATATTTTAGATGGAATGAAATAAAACTACAATACATATTTTATTCTACACCAGTGTCGGACCATTGTTTCTTTTTTTTTTTCTGTATTGGACTTCTACTGTTCCGGGCACCATTCACACTGAAAGGCAACCTACCTTCATCAAATCAAGCTCCAGAAGGGTGAGAAGTAATTTTCTGCAGTCAATTCAAGTCTTCTTTACTCTGTTTTGTAAATAATTATATATGTGATGTCACAGAACAGGGATAATACACACAGTGATGTCACAGTACAGGGATAATACACACAGTGATGTTACAGTACAGGGATAATACACACAGTGATGTCACAGTACAGGGATAATACACACAGTGATGTCACAGTACAGGGATAATACACACAGTGATGTCACAGTACAGAGATAATACACACAGTGATGTCACAGTACAGGGATCATACACACAGTGATGTTACAGTACAGGGATAATACACATAGTGATGTCACAGTACAGGGAGAATACACACGGTGATGTCATGGTACAGGGATAATACACACAGTGATGTCACAGTACAGGGATAATACACACAGTGATGTCATGGTACAGGGATAATACACACAGTGATGTCACAGTACAGGGATAATACACAGAGTGATGTCACAGTACAGGGAGAATACACACGGTGATGCTGTAGTACAGGGATAATACACACAGTAATGTCACAGTACAGGGATAATACACACAGTGATGTTACAGTACAGGCATAATACACACAGTGATGTCACAGTACAGGGATAATACACACAGGGATGTCACAATAAAAGGATAATACACACAGTGATGTCACAGTACAGGGATAATAAACACAGCAATGTCACAGTACAGGGATAATACACACAGTGATGCTGTAGTACAGGGATAATACAAACAGTGATGTCACAGTAAAGGAATAATACACACAGTGATGTCACAGTACAGGGATAATACACAGTGATGTCACAGTACAGGGATAATACAGTGATGTCAGTACAGGGATAATACACACAGTGATGTTTAGGTACATTGATAATACACACAGTAATGTCACAGTACAGGGATAATGCACACAGTGATGGCACAGTACAGGGATAATACACACAGTGATGTCACGGTACAGGGATAATACACACAGTGATGTCACAGTACAGGGATAATACACAGTGATGTCACAGTACAGGGATAATACACACAGTGATGTCATAGTAAAGAGATAGTATACACAAAAATGTCATAGTATAGGGATAATACAGGTGGTCCCCTACTTAAGAGCACTCGACTTACATACGACCCATAGCTACAAACAGACCACTGAATATTGGTAATTTATTGTACTTTACCCCAGGCTACAATAAACAGCTATAACAGTTATCACAGGCGTCTGTAATGAAGCTTTATTGTTAATCCTGATTCTTATGACAATCCAACATTTTTAAAATCCAGTTGTCACAGAGACCAAAAAAGTTCTGGCTGGGGCTACAATGATAAAATATACAGTTCTGACTTACATACAAATTCAACTTAAGAACAAACCTACAGACCCTATCTTGCATGTAACCCGGGGACTGCCTGTATCTTATTTTTGTTTCCTTTGGTGTGTAATTGAGGCTTTTGGCAAGTCTTTTTTGTGCCTTATGTGTGTGATCGTGTCCTTTTTTTTGAGATACATGTTGAGTTCCCGTCTTGGCAGGTGCAACATTTTTGTTCTTGACTTTTGTTGCAAACTAGTGGTCACTCAATATTGTGATAAAGAAATTTGGGAAATTCATGTCAACCAATTAATAAAAGTCACATAGTGGCTCAAACAAGTGGTCACTTATGAATGCCATATATCCTAACTGTAGACTAGAAATTTTCCATCAGGTCTCTGTGATTTCCTTCGATGAGGTGTTCTTGGGTCATTCACAGTAATCAGCCATCATATGTGTATCCCATCGTCCATGGTACCATTCTTCCATTGCACTTATTACTTGATGGAAAGGCTCATCAAGTTATAAACTACAGCTGCTAGAGAGAAATGGAAGGTATTCTCAGAATCAGCAGCTCCAAACTTCCCAAAATCAGGTGAAAAAGATTACATTTTTTTACATTTGTTCTCCAGTGCAATGGTCTATAATCTGTAATGATAAGAAGATCTTATACGGCTTTGGTTTCTTATTTGCATCTGTTTCTTCTATAGTTTGAATTCTCCCTCCAGCTCAGTCTTGGCTGAATCCTATCTCTTTAGCGCCACCTGCTGTAGAGCCATAGTCGGTGTCCGTGGGCATGACATCATCGTTTTTATCGAGTCACGCCTCCGATTTGCATCTGTCATTCCGAGCTCTGTCTCTTTCCTTAGACTCTGCCTTATTCTTCCTGTGTTTTTCGCACTTGTCATGTGGGGAGCATGCGTGGGTTTTCTCATGTCTGATCCACAAGATTAAAATAACTTCACCTCATCACGTAATTGCAGCTTAGGTGTAAGGTGCAGCCTGAGCTTCAGGGAATGAGGAGAATAAAGATCCTGATAATATGGTGACCGGCACACAAATAGCCGGCATTGTCACTGACACATGTAACGCTATATATATATACAGTATATATATAGGCTCTACCAGTGTATATGACAGTCTCGTTTTTACGTGAATTCTTGGCAGATTCCGGCTGTAATATATTTTAGGGACGGTCCAAAATAGCGTTATGGATTATGGCAACACTTGAACGTTATATTAGTACTGTTTATTCTCATTGGTCCTAATTTAGGGAATATGAATTTATAATAGATTCTAACCCCTTAATGCCGCCGGCCTTTTTTCGTTATTCGGTTTCCATTTTTTGCTCCCCATCCTCAAAAATCCATAACTTTTTTAATTTTCCCGTGTACAGATCTGTGTGAGGACTTGTTTTTTACGCAACAAATTGTCCTATCTAGTGACGGTATTTAATATTCCATGCCGTGCACTGAAAAGAAATTCCAAATGTGGTGAAATTGGTCAAAAAAACACATTTGCGTCATTTGCTTGTGGGCTCTGTTTTTAAAACTTTGTGCGCTCTAAATGACACCTCTTATTTATTCTTTGGTTCGGTAATATCACACTGATACCAAATTTATATAAATTTTATTATGTTTTAACGTTTGAAAAAATGTAAACCTTTTGACAAAAAGAAAGAGGATTTTGCCCAATTCTGATGCTAATAACTTTTTTATACTTTGGTATATGAAGCTGTGTGTTTTTTTGCGATGTTGACGTTTGCATCGCTACCATTTTGGGGACTGTTCGACCTTTTGATAACTTTTTATTCAAAATTTTATATGATGCAAAATGGCAAAAAAGTGTTGATTCTGACATTTGATCGCTATTTTCCGTTATGGAGTTCATCACTGGGAATTAGGGTTTTTATATTTTTATAGAGTGGGCCGTTTGGGACACGGCGATACCTAACATATATATGTTTTTACTTTTTTATTTATTTTTATATCAGTTCTAGGGAAACAGGGGTGATTTGAACTTTTAGTTTTTTTTGTCATTTTTTTTTAGCCCCTTTAGGGTACATGAGCCCTCTTCATAGTCCCCCTCCCACAACATGACGTTCAGGATCATCCAAATGTGAGAAGAGGATAACCCCTTACCGACATGTGACGTAATAGTAGATAATAGTACGTCACATGCCGGGTGCGGGTGCATGGAGAGGGCTCACGGGCTGAGCTCTCTCCATAGCCGGTAAGTATTTGCTGCATATTGCAGCAAAGGCTTACCGGTAGCAACCGTGTTCAGTGCTAGCACCGATCGCAGGTGTTAACCCACTCATCGACGCCGGCAAAGCTGCAGACGGCTTAAAAAAAATGGCCGCCCTCTTGCCGAGGATAGTCGCTCCCTGTGACATCATTGGGGAGCGTTGATCCATCGCCATTATAGCCTCGGCATTGACTGGCATAGACCAAAAATATCTAGTCTAACTTTTTTAGACAGTTCTACTTTACATCCACCAAATGTTTGTTTACCTAACCTCTCATATCCATATGCAAATGAGGCACAGAGATGGAAAAAGCCACTGAATATGCAAGTTGAATAATAATGAACAACACAAAATATACCACTAAAACTATTAACCCTTACCCATGTACTGCATATCACAGATCAATTAAAAGATATTACATTTTCCGATATAACGTCTGTATCAATTCCTCACAGTTTTCTAGATCTCTGCTTGCTGTCATTCTACGGGAAGCTTCTATGTTTACTTTCTGTAGATAAACACTGGGCCATGGTCATGTGATGTGACACATGTCACATGGCTTATTAGCATCAAACAGCTTTGATGATGCTGTGTGCTATAATGAGACTTGCACCTGTGTGAGATCACATGACCATGCATGGTATTTGTCTACAGGAAGCAAATGATGAAGCTTCCTGCTCAATGACAGCAAGCAGAGATCTTGGAAACTGTGAGGAATTGATACAGAAAGTATATTGGAAAATGTTATAACTTTTCATTACACAAACAATATCAGATATTTTCTGGAATGTGCTTAAAGTGGACAACCCCTTTAAAGATTAACAGACACACCCTTGAGGATTACTGTGACATTTTGTCATGTAAAGCTGGAGGTGGCTCTCATACCTAAGATAGTAACTTTTTTGGTGGAGAAGATGATGTTCTCTATAAACGTGCAGGGAGATATTTCAGTTACTTTATAAGAACGTTGATTACTTTTTAATTAAAAAGTTGTTATTTGATACAGAACCTCCTTCACATTGTTTTTGTATTTTTTTGGACAACCAAAAGGGATATGGGTGTGATAAAAGCGCCACCATCAAGGAATGTGTGATTACAAATTCTTGCTTGTATTTATGGCACCAAACATTGAACAGGGAACCTGTCAGCAGAATTTGACCTTACATACCACCACCAGTATCTTGTCAACCTTTGAGGTAATGTTTCTTTCATGGACCAATGAGACGACATCATCCAAAAAAAATCTACTTTGAATTGAGATGTATATTGGTCAAATAAAGTCATGGAGGTGGAGAGCTCAGTGATGAAGTCAAGCTCTCCCTGACAAAGAAGACCTCCTCAATTGTAACTGATGCTTCTGTGCAGAATGTAAATCATAACAGAGGGAGTATTCTGAGGTGGGGAGAACTTGACTCAAAGTGAATCCTTCCCACTTTGACAGATAGTTGCTTCTCTAAGATCATCGCTGATGCCTTTTGTGTGAACATAGATGTGAATGATTCAGACGGCATCGCAAGAGAAGGCGATGGCGGAGGTGAGATGTGATCTACAGATATGCAGCTATGTGTCCAATTTTACCTGTGCACCTGTAGTTGGTATAGGGACCCAAATTGATCTGTCAGGTCCTCTTTAAGTTCTATGTGCAACATCTAAGGCCTCTTTCACACCTGCAGATCACATCAGAGTCTGATCAGGGTGCCATCAGGGTTTGGTCGTGAAAAACTGACATTTTTCGTCAGAATTTAATCAGTTTTCACTCAGAGTTTGTTGCAGACAACGCGTGTGAACAAGACTCAGGACTGAGGCCCCTTTCACACTTGCATTTTTCACGTGCGTGATCTGCGCGTGCTTTTGACTTGCAGAACTTGCATTGCACTCTGCCCCATTGTAATCAATGGGCTTTTGAAGACTTGCATTCTTTGTCACGCACACACACACTTTTTTTTAACACGCGTTTAAATCTCAGCAAGCTCTACTTTTGCAAGTCATATGTGTGGAAACGCACCATACAAGTCGTATGCAATGCGCTTTTCACGCATCAATTGCCATAGAAAAGATAGACCTCAGGCTTAAGGTTAGTTCGGTGAATCTTTCACACTTGCGTTTTTCATGCGCGTGGTCTGCGCGTGCTTTTGACTTGCAGAACTTGCATTGCACTCTGACCCATTGTAATCAAAGGGTTTTTCCAGACCTGCATTTCTTTTTCACGCACACGCGTGCGTTTTTTTTAACGCACGTTTAAATCTCGACATGCTCTGCTTTTGCAAGTCACACGCGTGAAAAACGCACCATACAAGTCTGTGGAGATGCATCAAAAACGCATCGCACTCTGAGACACATGCAAGTGCAATGCGTTTTTCACGCATCAATTGCCATAGAAAAGATAGAGCTCAGCCCTGAGTCCTTTTCACACGCGTTATCTGCACGTTATCTTATTTATTTCAGTGAATCTTGCTGACATAAATGTTAGCTATGCGGATTCTAGCGACTGGAGGACCTCATATTCGGGATAGATTTACTTCAGCTAACCAGGCCTGTAGTTCTTAGCCTATAATGTACCTTGGGTAATAACCATCAATACAACTCCAAAGGGTCCCATAGATAATAGAAGTCTACTAAGATCTGAGTTAAAATAATGGAGACATATGCATAGGTTTTTTTTTTTTAAATTTTGTATGGTTACGGCAGCATTACACATTGTAATTATTATACACACACACTCACTGGCCACTTTATTAGGAACATGATGCTAGTAATGGGTTGGACCCCCTTTGCCTTCAGAACTGCCTCAATTCTTCGTGGCATAGATTCAACAAGGTGCTGGAAGCTCCTCAGAGATTTTGGTCCATATTGACATGATGGCATCACACAGTTGCCGCAGATTTGTCGGCTGCACATCCATGATGCGAATCTCCCGTTCCACCACATCCCAAAGATGCTCTATTGGATTGAGATCTGGTGACTGTGGAGGCCATTTGAGTACAGTGACCTCATTGTCATGTTCAAGAAACCAGTCTGAGATGATTCCAGCTTTATGACATGGCGCATTATCCTGCTGAAAGTAGCCATCAGATGTTGGATACATTGTGGTCATAAAGCTGGAATCATCTCAGACTGGTTTCTTGAACATGACAATCCAGTTAGGCTGCATTCACACTACCGCAAGGGGGACGTATATACGGCTGACGTATATACGGCCGATATACGTCCCCCATAGACGGCAATGGGCGTGCGGCGCCCTACGGGAGCGGTACGGTGCAGCAGTATATGGCGGTATAAGTATGTGCACTGTATGTCACTATTTCCCGCTGTTATTTTTGGGCTTTTATGGGGATTTCTACTTGAGGCTTTGAATGTTTTGCCTTTGGATCACTCTTTAGCCCCCCCCCCCCCAGGGTCCATTATGGCGTCAGCGCCGGGGCCATCCGCTCCATCACTGCGAGGACTCAGGCGTGACCACCCATCTGGCTGATAGAGAGGCGGCTAAATGCAGTTAATTCTGCAGATCAATATTACATCTCCTGTTCCCGCCATGATTAATCAAGTGTCGCCAAAAAAACAGCAGCTGAACAGATTGCTGATAGACAAATCACTCCGCCAATTCCTCCCCGCGCTCCCGGATCAGATTGGACAAGATTTCTGACAGGTCTTTAAATAAAATCGCTGGAATTCTGCAGCAAAAAGCATCGGAATAACAGAATGGATGAAAGTGTCCGAGCAACAAGCCAAGGAGCGCAGCCAGAGGATAGCGCAGCCAGAGGATAGCGCAGCCAGAGGACAGCGCCATCCGCAGGAAAACCGCCAGATACATCATCACACGGGGAGGACATGATGTATACAACGTCCAAGACTATTATCATTTATCCTAACAATACATTACATACAGAGAAGACTAAGGTTGCATTCACACTACCGCAAGGGGGACGTATATACGGCCGATATACGTCCCCCATAGACGGCAATGGGCGTGCGGCGCCCTACGGGAGCGGTGCGGTGCCGCACACCTGCGGCACCGTACTGCTCCGTGCCCTGTGAAAAAATAGGACCTGTCCTATTTTTTCAGGGCATACGGCGGCATGCGCCATATATCCCTATGCAGAGAGGCGGGGGTGAGCAGCGCTCTCCCCCTCCTCCTCCTCTCCCCGCGCGCTGCCGTGTGAATCCAGCCTAAGGGTGATGCCACGCGTCCCGTTTTTGGAGCTTCAAAAACGCAACGTGTGGCATCACCCTAAGGCGGTCAGTCCTAGTCAAATGGGGGTCATCCGTGGACGAGCTTGGTCAACAGTGATCAGCTGTGTGGTGGAGTGAAGAAGGGACCAGACGTCATCTGTGATGGATATTATTTAGCTCTAGGTAACACAGGTCAACTTTGATCTTATCAGTCAAGTAGTGGTCAACCATGGTCAACATCATCAACCTTGTTTTACTATGATGAATATTGCTCAATGCAGTCAACTTTGTTCATTTTTCTAAGAAATTCTTCCTAGTCTACAACATTCCTGACGTGAGCCAAAAGCTTCAAGATCCAAATCACTCAAGAAGCTAAAAAGCGTGAGGAGCTATAGACACCCAAGGTGGTGACATTTCTATTGTATGGTACATAGGGGTGTCACAAGTAATATGGTCCATCCACCCGGTGTAGTACAAAGGACTTCCCATCCGGAGGTAACACGTAAACACGACGCTCAGTAGCCGGGTAGCGACATTTCATGGGAACGCCCTCTTCTCATGCAATTGTGTCCAATCTTCTCCTCCTTCATATTCTAATCCAAGCACCTGCCAGGGGCTTTCATCAGAGCCTCCCGGAAACTCAATCTGATAGCAACAACTTCCTACTTTTACACAGAATTTTTTAACTACTTCTTCAATATAGGTAACAGGCGCAATCTCAGCCGTATCCTCTTAAATAGTCTCCAGAAGAACAAGTAGAGACGGTTTCCCAAGAGTCCTGAAGTCCAGTGAGTAATCCAGAAAGTTTCTCTCTGTAGTAAAAGTATCTCAGTGGGGGTCATTCACTTACCCGGTCCATTCGCGACCCAGCGGTGCGTTCTGTGTGGAGGATTCGGGTCTTCCGGCAATTCACTAAGGTCGTGCGCCCGATGTCCACCAGGTGTCGCTGCTGCGCTGAAGTCCGTCGGAGTTCACCATCCTTTGTTGGGTGCAGGTAAGCGACACTTTTTTTAAAATTAAATTCTGTGGTTTTTCCGAATCCGTTGGGTTTTTTGACGGCCACGCCCCCCCCCCCCGATTTCCGTTGCGTGCATGCCGGCACCGATGCGCCACAATCCGATCGCGTGCACCAAAAACCCGGGGCAATTCGACGCAAATTGGAAAAATTCGGGAAACCCGACGAAGAAAAGTGATTTGGGCCCTTAGTAAATGACCCCCATTATATGCCTAATCGTTCCCCTCCCCCTCTTCAGGTACCATAGGAGGTCACATACTCTGTGTCCATTCTCATAGAAATGTCCCACAGCTGCGGTCGCTCCAAATGTATCCAGAATGTCCTTAGTTTCTTTTTTCTCCTCAATAACTCATTCTCCTAATCAGTAATTAGTAATCAGTAATTAGTAATTAGTTCTTTATTTTTTCATTTTTTGCTCAAAATGATAATTGCAGACAGAAGCTCATTGGGTCTTTCTTTAACGCTTCTACAAGTCTGACCCGTATCATTTGCCCCAAGGGCACTGCCACATATTCCGAGTTACACGTATGGAATCCCTTCAGTGTATGTGAGGTCCCCTACTTAAGAACACCCGACTTACAGATGACCCCTGGTTACAGACGGACCTCTGGTAATTGGTAATTTCCTGTCCTTTAGCCTCGGGCTACAATGATCAGCTGTAACAGTTAAGCCTTAATGTTAATCCTGGTTCTTATTAGGGTGATGCCACACATGGCGTTTTGAACCCGTTTTGAATCCATTGGCTGTATACTTAAGGGGGCAGGCTGGGCTGGCTGTATACTTAAGGGGGCAGGCTGGGCTGGCTGTATACTTAAGGGGGCAGGCTAGGCTGGCTGTATACTTAAGGGGGCAGGCTGGGCTGGCTGTATACTTAAGGGGGCAGGCTGGGCTGGCTGTATACTTAAGGGGGGCATACATGGTCCCCTTATCAAACGAGCTGTGTCAGGCAGAATTTTGGGTTGTTTTCATGGCTTCCATGTTAACTTTGTCGCCACCCTGCTGTGTAATCCACAAAATATACTGGCAAACTTTTATCATGTACCGATATTATTTGAGCGCTTCTTGCTCACCTCCTTTGGTTCCTCTCTGCCACCCATTGGTTTGAAGCCTGAGTCCATTTAGGGTATGTCGCCATGACACTCTCTAGCCTGCTGCCGCTGCCTCTGCATGCCGTCCCCTATAGTGTCAGGGTCAATTATTGGATGTTTTAGATGCTATCTAGCTTCATTCTGTCACTCTGTCATGGCCATGCTGTTGCCCATAATTTTGGCATAATGGTGCGATTAAGCAGCCTCAGAGGCATCCATGCATGCTGCCCCTGCTGTTTCCTGTCCATTTCCGTGGTGTTTCCATCCTTTTCTGAGGTTCCCAGGTGTTTGGCCAAGCTTCCCTGTGCAGAGCCTTGGTCCCCTTGAAAAATGCTCGAGTCTCCCATTGACTTCAATGGGGCTCGTTATTCGAGACGAGCACTCGAGCATCGGGAAAAGTTCGTCTCGAATAACGAGTACCCGAGCATTTTAGTGCTCGCTCATCTCTACTTATAACCAACAACCACTGGCTTCAGAATCTGAGCATGTTTGATAAAGTGTTGCAGATCACAGTGGGAACTGAGATTTGTCTAGATAAAATTGACATAATTAAGAATAAAGTTGGATCAATTTGCAGGCTCTTAGCTGTTGTAAATTCCAGCATGCTTTGACAGTCCCAGGCTAAGAGGAATCGAAACCCTTATCAAGAGAATAGAGAAATTCATTAATTAATTTTGTTCCATACCAATATAGGAGCCAGAGGATAGTGAGCCTATTATTATTATTATTATCATTTGTTCACAATTTCATAATCATTATTATTAATTTTCCACAGTTTTATTATTAATATTATTATTGTTATTAAAAATATTTTATAATATTTTATCCTTCTCGTATATACTCGTGTATAAGCCGAGTTTTTCAGCACAAAAAATGTGCTGAAAATCCTCAACTCAGCTTATACACGAGTCAATAGGCAGCCCAGCACTTAAAAAAAAAAAAAACTTATATACTCACCCTCCGGTAGCCCCGATGTCCGCGCGGCTCACCCGATGTCTGCGCGGGTCCTCTTCTGTCTTCTATCTTCCTCTGTCTTCTATCTTCCTCTGTCTTCTATCTTCTATCTTCCTCTGTCTTCTGTCTCCCGCAGGGCGCCGCCATGTTCTTCTCCGGCCGTCGCATAGTATGACGTCAGCAGAGGCCGCTTCATACTATGCGCCTGCCGCCCAGGAAGACAGAAGACAGAGGAAGATAGAAGACAGAAGAGGACCTGGGGGAGCTGCGCGGACATCGGGGCTACCGGAGGGTGAGTATATACCGTTTATATTTTTTTGTTAGTGCTGGGCAGGCTGTATACCTAAGGGGGCAGGCTGTATACTACTGGGGGCAGGATGGGCAGGCTGTATACTTAAGGGGGCAGGCTGGGCTGGCTGTATACTTAAGGGGGCAGGCTGGGCTGGCTGTATACTTAAGGGGGCAGGCTGGGCTGACTGTATACTTAACTGTAGCCTCTTAAGAAAATTTGCATATAGAACAGATAAAAGATATATAATGTTCTGGGTCACTAAATGATTACCGAAAAAAGGAATAGGGCTTTAATACATTAGATGAACCTGCCCCCTGATCTAAACTCACCGGCCACTTTATTAGGTACACCATGCTAGTAACGTGTTGGACCCCCTTTTGCCTTCAGAACTGCCTCAATTCTTCGTGGCATAGATTCAACAAGGTGCTGGAAGCATTCCTCAGAGATTTTGGTCCATATTGACATGATGGCATCACACAGTTGCCGCAGATTTGTCGGCTGCACATCCATGATGCGAATCTCCCGTTCCACCACATCCCAAAGATGCTCTATTGGATTGAGATCTGGTGACTGTGGAGGCCATTTGAGTACAGTGACCTCATTGTCATGTTCAAGAAACCAGTCTGAGATGATTCCAGCTTTATGACATGGCGCATTATCCTGCTGAAAGTAGCCATCAGATGTTGGGTACATTGTGGTCATAAAGGGATGGACATGGTCAGCAACAATACTCAGGTAGGCTGTGGCATTGCAACGATGCTCAATTGGTACCAAGGGGCCCAAAGAGTGCCAAGAAAATATTCCCCACACCATGACACCACCACCACCAGCCTGAACCGTTGATACAAGGCAGGATGGATCCATGCTTTCATGTTGTTGACGCCAAATTCTGACCCTACCATCCGAATGTCGCAGCAGAAATCGAGACTCATCAGACCAGGCAACGTTTTTCCAATCTTCTACTGTCCAATTTCGATGAGCTTGTGCAAATTGTAGCCTCAGTTTCCTGTTCTTAGCTGAAAGGAGTGGCACCCGGTGTGGTCTTCTGCTGCTGTAGCCCATCTGCCTCAAAGTTCGACGTACTGTGCGTTCAGAGATGCTCTTCTGCCTACCTTGGTTGTAACGGGTGGCGATTTGAGTCACTGTTGCCTTTCTATCAGCTCGAACCAGTCTGCCCATTCTCCTCTGACCTCTGGCATCAACAAGACATTTCCGCCCACAGAACTGCCGCTCACTGGATGTTTTTTCTTTTTCGGACCATTCTCTGTAAACCCTAGAGATGGTTGCGCGTGAAAATCCCAGTAGATCAGCAGTTTCTGAAATACTCAGACCGGCCCTTCTGGCACCAACAACCATGCCACGTTCAAAGGCACTCAAATCACCTTTCTTCCCCATACTGATGCTCGGCTTGAACTGCAGGAGATTGTCTTGACCATGTCTACATGCCTAAATGCACTGAGTTGCCGCCATGTGATTGGCTGATTAGAAATTAAGAGCAGTTGGACAGGTGTACCTAATAAAGTGGCCGGTGAGTGTATATGGGGTATTTTACAGTCTAAAACAAGTCCTAAAACTTTGTAACTAAAAAGAAGTATCACATCTTAACATGGTTTAAAAATAATGGTTGAGTCTTACCTAAAACAATTGTATGAAACATGCATAAAGTATTCATCACTATAATTATGGCTTCCTAAGTCTCCTCAGTTTCTGTAATGACACTATAGTCAGGTACCAACAAATCTGGAAACACAGAGAAACACTACAGAGAAGGGATTTAGTGGCTATGGAAGAAGCGAAGAAGGCGATCACCAAAAAAGGAATCAATAAAGAAAGCATCAAGTGGTGCAATTCTGATGTGAAATGTGCAGGATAGATGCAGATTTCATCATGCACATTGCAAAAAGCGAAACTCACTGTCATTATAGTGCATATAACCAACATGCTGCAGATATAAAATCCAAAACCTCAATCAGATTGTGGAGCCCAAATCATAAATCATTCTTCTGCTGCCTGAGGGCAATTGCTGTGTGCAGATGTATCTCTGGTTCGCACAGCTGGAAAGGTGTAAGTTCAATGTAAGAGCCAGTCAGCAGGTTACTGACAGGGTCTCAGGGACCGCAACAGATCAAAGCAAGAGCAGGAAGCAAGAAGGTGGTATTTTATGAACTTGGGAATAGAAATCAGATAATATTTGAATGGAGCTATACCATGGAAGGCCTCAAGAGAGGATTTTATAATGATGGGTGGCTCAGTGGTTAGCACTACAGCTTTGCAGTGCTGTCTGTGGTCCTGGGTTCAAGTCCCATCCAGGTCAACATCTGCAAAGAGTTTGTATGTTCTCTCTGTGTTTGGGTGGGTTTCCTCTGGGTCCCACTGTTTCCTCCCACACTCCAAATACATACTGGTAGGGTTAGATTGTGGGATACAGGGACTGATTTGGTATAATTTGTCTGTGCAGGTCGCATGTGTAATCTGTGTGACACTATTTAAAGAAAGGAATTATATCTAATAAAGCCAAAGTATCAAATATATAATGGCAAAATGATATTCCGAATGCTAGACCCGGTAGTTCGTTCTTAGGAAAATCAATCATGCCCACCAAACACGTATTAAAGTGTGATTCCTGGAACGAAGGATGTATTCTACATGGTGTTCTTTTCAATATAACACAAATGTAAATAAGTCTCCAAGTGCTTGTTGTCTTCTTCCACCCCTCCCCCGTTAGTTCCTCCCTTGTTACTGCTCACTTCCTGCCACTACACTGTACCCCTTGCCCCTTTCCTATGTCTAACATCTCTTACAAAGTCTTAACAGGGGTGTCTCAGTTAATTTCGCTAGGCTAACTTGCTGTACGGGGTGATTGTGAGCATCTTGGAACCACCCGAATATCAACGTAAGGTGGTTTATAAATCTCCAAAAAGAAGGCGAGGGATTATTGGATGTTCTGCGAGAAATAGCAATAACTTGTGTGCCAATACAAACTTTGGTTTAAAATCTACTTTATTGCCAACCCTGTGTATTAGCAGACTCTAATCTGCCAGGATAGGAGTAGATAGTGACAAATCATTGTGGTCCAGGAAGAATGAGAAAACCAGGATCCCTGAAGTACCTATACCCAAGTGCAGTGTGTGTGTGCACTCCATTTACTAATTCAGGGAGTCATCTGATAAAGATCTTGTCCCAGAAATCTACAGTAGTATTACAGGGCCGCCACTAAGAATTTTGGGACCCCCAACTTATTTTACCTTTATTTCTTTCTGGTAGCAGACTCTACCCTCTGCCAAACACCAGTTCCCACTATATCAGAAAAAGCAAAATCCGTTGTTCCCGTACCCTGTATATAGATAGTTTCCAGTACCCTCCATCCGTTCTATAGATAATCTCCAACTTTTAGGACTAGAGAAAGAGTGACACAAAGACCACTCCCTTCTCTTAAACCACGCCCATGCCCCACCAACAACATTGTATGATATCGGCCCAAATCGCCTCCACATAGTAATAGGCCCCTTGAGTGGTTCAACCCTCTGTGGACGCATATACTACTCATTAATCCAACTGAGGAACAAAATGCTTTTGTGTATGACTGGGGTCCCCACGATGTATGACGCTGCGCAGCTACATGTGTATGACTGGGGGTCCTCCATGCCTTGGGGCAGCTACATGTGTATGACTGGGGGTCTCCATAGCACTGGGGAGGTTACATGTGATGCAGGGTGTCCTCCATGTCTGGGGCAGCTACGTGTATGACTGGTGGTTCCTCCATGTCTGGGGCAGCTACATATATGTATGATTGGGTTGTCCTCCATCCCCTGAAGTACCTTATACCCAAGTGCAGGTGTGTGTGCACTCCATCTTCTTGCACTCCTTCTGATAAGGGCAGTCATCTGATAAGATGTCCCAGAAATCCTATAGTAGTATACATGGCAAGAATTTTGGGACTCCCAACTTATTTTACCTTTTTTATCTGGTACCACCACCCACTTCCGAACACCATTATATACAGCAATAAGCAAATCCGTTGTTCCCGTACCCTGTATATAGATAGTTCCAGTATCCTCCCTCAGTATATAGATATATCTCCCAACTTTTGGGCTAGAGAAAAAGGGACAAAAGGCCCCTCCCCTTCTCTAAAGCCCGCCCATTGCCCCACCCATAAGCATTGTATGATATCGGCCTAAATGGCCCCCACATAGTATAATGGCCCCTTTGCGTGGCCAACCCCCCTGTGGACGCATATACTACCTCTTAATCCAACTGAGGAATACATAATGCCCCCTTTTTAATTTTATCCTACCTTTACTTTTGTTGCCCCACTTTTATTTATCTCCCCAAACTTATAATACCCTAGATTTCTGTATTCCTACCCCCCTCCCCTCTCCTCCTCACATTGTGGCCCCCTTCTTCCTTCTCTCCCCCTTGTGGCCGCTGTCCCCCATCCCCTCATAATGTGGCCTTCTGTCCTCCATCCTCCTCATCAGTGGCATAACTTGAAGCTGATCGGTCCCAGTGCAAAGCCTGTGAAAGGCCCCCGACTATAATGTATGGTTTATAGTACTAGTCTTCTCATATGTGAAAGTGAGACCTTATGGGCGCCCTAAGCCTCTTGGGCCCGGGTGCAACCGCACCCTCTGCACCCCCTCAAGTTACGCTCCTGCTCCTCATACTTTGATCCCCTGTCCCCATCCTCCTATTACTGTGCCCTCCTGTCCTCCATTCTCCATTCACACAGTGCTGATCACTATGGAGGGTCAGAATGGCACTTGGGGGGGAATGGAGGCAGGTTGTGGGCTCTGTGACTCCTGCGGGCACCCTCTTTGGTTGCAAAATGGGGAGGCCCCAGGAACACATTCCCAGTGGTCCCCCATGATGGTGGCCTTGGTAGTATATTATGTGCAGGTTGAGCAAACACACCTTTGCTCCATTTGGTATGGAGCATATCAGAGCACCTTCGGTCCCCCACCAAACTGTTTACACCTACTTGTGGTACAACTCCTTTAACACATAGTGCAGAATTTCCGTCGTGGACCTTCTAAAAATTACAGAGTACTGCACTGGGGTATCTGCAGCCCTCTCTGAGGCAGCGTTCACAAGATGTGTCACGTTTTTTGTTGCGTTTGAATGCAGCTTCATAGCTAGTGAATGGGACTGCTGGGGATATGCTCTGTAATATATAATATTCTATTATATGGAGTGGCAGGAAGTATTCACAACCTCCTAGTGAGGAGACCCCTGCATTATATTCGGTGGGGAACCCCCTCTGGTCAGACCGTTATCCCCTATCCTATGTAGAGGGGATAATGATTATACTTGGTACAACCTCTTTAAAACTGTTTAGTGTTGGACCTGGACAACCCCTTTTACACTAGCTCACAAGAGCTTGCAACCTACATTTTAGCACCTCTCATGGTGACAAGGGCAAGGACTCTATGTCTGGGGCAGCTACATGTGTATGACTGGGTGTCCTCCATGTCTGGGGCAGTTACATGTGTATGACTGGGTGTCCTCCATGTCTGGGGCAGCTACATGTGTATGACTGGGTGTCCTCCATGTCTGGGGCAGCTACATGTGTATGACTGGGTGTCATCCATGTCTGGGGCAGCTACATGTGTATGACTGGGTGTCCTCCATGTCTGGGGCAGCTACATGTGTATGACTGGGTGTCCTCCATGTCTGGGGCAGCTACATGTGTATGACTGGGCGTCCTCCATGTCTGGGGCAGCTACTTGTGTATGACTGGGTGTCCTCCATGTCTGGGGCACCTGCATGTGTATGACTGGGTGTCCTTCATGTCTGGGGCAGCTACATGTGTATGACTGGGTGTCCTCCATGTCTGGGGCAGCTGTGTTTACTAGCAGGGCACTGCCCATCTCCCGTGCAGCTTCCTCCTCCTCCTCTCTCCCATTTCCTTTTCCCATCCCCTGGGGGTGAAGCTTGGGATATGGCCCCTCCTGTTGGATGGGCAGGGCTTCTATCAGTTTCCTGCAGCCGATACACTCAGCCCAGGGTGAGCTGCAGAGCTGGAGACAGCCGACTCCACAGACCCTGATCTGTACCCTTCACCCTAGCAGTGCCGGCGGGTGTGTGGGTGGGTGCCCGCCGTACAGCAGCGTGTACCCGGCTTCCTCTGGACTGGTGCAGCACAGGACAGCACCCTGGCTCAGAAGGTGATCCCCTCCTCTCCTCTGAGGATGTCTCGGAAGGTGCAGAGGGGCGAGGTGTGTGCAGACTGCAGTGCCCCAGGTAAGTCCCCCCATGCCAGGCTCCCGGCCTCACCCCCTGCTGCCCCTGTGCCCTGCTCCTACACTTGGGCCTCACATTAGGGGCATGTCATAGGCCTCCAGTACAGTCTTGTACATGTAAGAACAAATCAGGGATCTGCCTGGTGATAAACTTGTGCAGAGGTATCCTTCCACCACTGGTGCCACCCTAGGAGGGTAATGCTGGGTATAAATGTCACCATTCCTGCCCAAATCTACCCTTAATAACCCAGTGGAGCAAGAACTGCACCATCCAAATACTTAACTTGTCAGCTAGACCTGCCAGGTGGCAAACTTCTGGGTAACCTGATGTGCCTTCACCCATGGTGGCACAGAAGAGGGACCATAGCCTAATAATAAGCATAAATCTTTACATAGTGCCATCATATTCTGCAGCGCTTTACAAATAATAGTAATAATATGATATACAATACACAGAAATAAATGGACCACTTGCAAATGCTTTATGAGAATTCATTGTCTTGTGCATGGGACCTGCAGATGTAGCAGAACTGAGTTGGCATTTTGTGCTTTTATTAGAAAGCTGGGTAACGTAACATTTGTTAAGTTGAAAACTGGAGCAACCAACTGTTTTTTTTTTGCAAATTATTATTGTTTTAAGGAAAAAACAGTGTAGGGACACTGCAGCGTGTTACAGCTGCTAAACTGCATCTTCTGAAAGTGCTATCTCTCTCTCTCTCTCTCTCTGTGGGATTGCACTCTGTTTTTCCCTGTTATCAGCCATTTCAAGAGTCAGTGTAATGTTCTTTAAAGGGATGAGTTACAGGAAGTCCAGGAGAATGTCACCCCTCAGTATCACTGCGTTATCTGACTTTACCTCCACTACGGAAGACCTACAGAACCTGTCAGTATGTAGTACTGAATGCAATATAATATATAACTGGATCATAATCTTGTAGTTTTATAAACTGCAGGTTTTTCGCGTTGGTGTAAGGTAATGCAGTAAGTTTACCTGCAGTGTTAATCTGTTCATGTGATAAGTGCAGTGCAAACTCCACTCTACTGTATCAGACATGCTCAGCACTGCTACATTTGCATTGGCTGTAGATTTCCAGGCCAATGGTTTATCCCATCCTTACCCCTTGGACACACATTGTATCCTGCAGCATCACATTGTATCAGTTCTTGTTGATCTCTTATTGTTGTTATGTTATGTATAATATTTTGCTGTAGTTTTGACATGTTTGTATCTTTATTAAGACCTGTACTGAAATGTGCAGCAACAGTCCAGTACTTGCTGCTTTAGACTTTATTTAGTCGTTATTCACAAACAGTGGATGTTTTTTGGGGGGCTATGGTGACATTTCCAATAGAGAACCCCCCAGTGTGTGTTCCCTCTTCGGAGCTGGTTGCTCTTTGTGCAGCTATCTGTGAAGAGTGAAGTCACTGCTGGCACATTGTTCGCTTGATGTGTCTGTCAGATGCTGGGTATAATGTGCATACATATGGCGTCATGTCTATCTGCCTCCAGGGAATGAATGGATTTATCTCATATCCCTAGTGTAAGCCACATCATGTCTGTATGGCTGCAGCGTTCTGTTTAGCTCTTTGTTCTCTATCTGCTTGATTTTAGTCGCTGTTGGTAATGTTGTTGGAGTAGATTGTAAGCTCTTTGAACTTGGGTCATGTGACATCCATTGTCTGCCATGTTACTGCTTACTCTTGTAATTACAAGAGTTTGTCCTCATTTGTTTTAGGGGCAAAAGGCAGAAAGGGCACTGAGTAGATGACTGGCATACAGGGGGCACATGTGGGTCTTAAATCTGTAGTCTTTCCACAATAAATAGGCTAGCAAGTTCCCCTTGCTGTTAAAACTTTTTTCACGTAGAATAAATGCAAAGTGAGTAACATTCATATTACATACTTTTCAAAACTGGAAAGCACCCCCTTTTAGATTTCCTTTAACTAAAATGAAACTGCACATACTCACCGGTACTCTTCTTCACCTGAACCAGCGAGTTGGAAACAGTCGCTAGTATGTAAGGGACCTCAAGGCCACCATACACATTAGATAAAAATTGACGCCACATATGATTTAGGCGGCTTCATTCGACTGGCTGACGCCTCTCGACTCGCATTAGATGACCGTTTTTTTTTGTTTTTTTTTGCCAGAGATCGCGGCTTTCTCTAATAAATACACCTATACATTAGGCCAATCCTCTAGTCCTCTGTCTCTCTGTTGTGCTTGAATTCTGTTTCAAAACGTAATTAAAAAGCGTGTGAACCTGGCTTATGCGATGCAGGTGGTGAATGTTGGGTCCTTTTTATTGAGGATGTGATAGAGCATGCCCCGTGATAGGTGGTGGAACAGGTAATTTATTATCTGCCGATTGTCCGCCGGGTTAAGAGCTTGTGTTACAGAGGTTGTTCAAAATCACCAAAAAATAAAGTAGCCGGTATAATGACTGGTTCAGTGGGATTCACCGTTATCCATATGTCTCCATCATATGATTTACCTATCTTTTTGTTTAACTGAGAACCGATGAGATGCGACCTTGGCTTTGTGTGTTCTGGATTAGGAAATTAACTCCTGGTTCCGTTCCTCATGCAATGTTTTAATGACACAATTTTATGCAGTAGTACTGGAGAATTCTGGGTATAACTATAAAACTCGTTCCCCCGTGTTGTGCGTTGCAGATTATTACATAAGATACATTGGCGCACACAATGTAGCAATTATTTGTGCTCCTCCATATGTTACAATGGTCTCACTCGGGTCAGGGCTCACTCTGTTTCTTTGTAGCATGGAAATTGTTTTTGGAAAAGTGGGAACAGCTAGATATTGTCACTGTGCTGCACTGCTAATTTGGCAGGGTACATAATACCAGGAAAGCTGGCACATGGGACTGGTGACTGTCTGTGCCTTTTAGTCTAACCCCGTTCGTTAGTGATGGCCTTGCACTGCAGTGGGGCTTATGCCACTCTCCAATAATTTAGTAATTCCTTTATATGCTTACACCTACTTGGCTAAAATCGGTTAACCCTTGTTAAAACTTTGTTTATGGTCTTATCGTTTTCAGAGCTGCACTCGTAAGTCTGCTTGTTATTGTAGTGACTGCTTAGGGGGGGGGTTGACCATAATTATGTGGCAAAACAATTTTGCAGCTATTCCAAGGGCTTAAGGGGTTAGCCGGTGATTGTGTCTGTTTCAGTCTTCCTAAATGTATCTTTCCAAGACCGTTATTTGCATTTTTTTTGTGACTTTTTGGGTGGAAATTGGAGACCACTGACCCCATGCTTGGTTCCATACATGCACCTAAAAAGTTGCAAGAAATAAAAAAAAAACCCTGCAAATCGGAGACAAAGACGGAAAAAACGGACCTGTATCACAACGGCAAGATACATAAATAAATAGCGCAGCTAAAGTATCACCGCTAACTTTAAAATGTTGCAAAGCAGAAGAGATGATACGTGGCGCCATTGTCTCTATCATAGCTGACAGCACAGATAACACGGATCACTATCGGGTGATGTATATGGCCAGCGGTGCCACATCCAGAGCACTTCCCAGCTGCTGACTAGAGGTTTTGGTTCTGGTCTATGTTTGTTCAGCACATATATACATTTCCACAGACGTATAGGACAGAACTGGTCTGAGGCCGCTCTGTGCGCCACATGGAAGTTTCTTAGTCATGGAAACTTTAGTGATTGACAGATGTTCCAGCTCACACAGTAAAGCACCCGGCAGGATCCGATGTGCGGCTTTTACCATCTTTCTCATAAATCCGCTTTTCTCTTCCAGTCTAATATCCAGCTGGACCTGCCGGATGAAGCTGCGTACACGTGCAGGGAGGATTATATTCCTCTAAGGGGTCAGGTAAGAGAGTAACCTCGTGCTATTGTATCCATTCACATGGGAAACTCGCAACCCAATGTACTGACCACAAACATGTAGAAGCTAATGGGTCTCCTGTGAAATTGAAAGTTCACATTTGTGAGCTTACAGTCCGGTTCTGATTAGTCTGGGTTCATATCTAATTTATTGCACATGTTGTAAGCCAAGAGAGCATATACTGGCAGGTGGGAGCCTTTTTGCCTATAAT
This sequence comes from Engystomops pustulosus, assembly GCA_019512145.1. Classification (NCBI taxonomy): domain Eukaryota; kingdom Metazoa; phylum Chordata; class Amphibia; order Anura; family Leptodactylidae; genus Engystomops; species Engystomops pustulosus. The sequence continues at coordinate 240,849,657 of CM033642.1, read as the reverse complement.
GTGGCGTTTTTTGTTACATTTTGCATATCTTTAAAAACGTACCATATTTTTTGGACTATAAGGCACACCGGATTATATGGCGCACCATCAATAAATGCCTGCTAAGGCGTCTAGGTTCATATATAAGGCGTACTGGATTATAAGGCGCACCTGATTATAAGGATGAATGACCAGCAGGTGGCAGACCTGTGCACAGTTCAAAGCAGCTGTTGTCTGTAAGTATGGTTCATATATAAGGCGCACTGGACTATAAGGCGCACCTGATTATAAGGATGAATGACCAGCAGGTGGCAGACCTGTGCACAGTTCTGGCAGCTGCTGTCTGTAATACGGTTCATATATAAAAAAGGTGCACTGGACTATAAGGCGCACCTTTGATTTCTGAGAAAATGAAAGGATTTTTTTGTGCGCCTTATAGTCCGAAAAATACGGTAAGTGGGAGAGGTTTTGGCCATATGTGTTTCATTTGAGGTTTCTGTGACCTCGTCAGCTGCTATTCCTGACCGTAAAATGATGGAGGATCAAGTGATCTCTAATGGTCTATGAGCAATCTACCTTCCAGGACCTTATGGTAGTATTCATTAATGCTGATAAAAGGTCCTGGAAGGGTGATCGGTCATGAACCGTTATTATCACATGATCTTCCATCATTTTATGGACAGGAGATACAGCTGATGAGGCAACAGACCTTTACAATTCCGGATAGCAGGGCAGAACTATTAATAGATGTGTAGAGGCGGTCCCCTACTTAAGAACACCTGACTTACAGATGACCCCTAGTTACAAACTGACCTCTGGATATTGGTAATTTACTGTCCTTGGCCAAAGTGATCCCCTGTAACATTATCACAGGTGTCAGCCATGAAGCTTTATTTGTTTATTCTGGTTCTTATGAGAATCCAACATTTTTAAAATCCAATTGTCACAGAGAGCAAAACATTTTTGACAGGGGTTACAATTATAAAGTATACAGTTCCGACTTACATACAAACTCAACTTACAGAACAGATCTTGTACATAACCCGGGGACTGCATGTATTGATAAATTACCTAATATCCTGCCGCCCCCCTGCCCCCCCACGCGTTCACACGCATTATAATGAACGCAACGTAAAGTGGCCACCCCCTTTAAGACTATGGATTCGTGGTCACTTTTAGAAAGCGTGCTGTTGTCTTATGGAAATACCAGCCGGTTCTTGAGTGAAGATGCAGCCGTGTTGGACCTTTGTGGTAATCCCTCTGTAACCTGTGTTATTAGCGGTAGCACTATCATGGTGCCGTACTGTATTTTCCATTTTTTGTTGCACAGGTTCTCCCCAGTGTTGCTTCAGTCTATGAAGAGGAGGTAAGAAATGGGAAAAAGTGTTTTTACAATTTTTTTTGTTGTTGTCATTTTTATTTGTGCAAATGGCTGCGAACCATCATTATTCAGAGTCTTTTTTTTTTGTTTTTTTTTCTGCCCACATTTATGATATTGCGTTACTAGAGTGATACTGCTTGGGTTTTTTTTGTATCTATCTATCAGTCTGTAAGTTGTGTTGATATTCATGTAATGTACAGTCTGATAGGAGCGAAGGCCTGAAGATACGTGTTAGTTGACTCCTTTACAATAAATCGAGATGTTTATGATGACTATAGAGCTGTGAATGTGATTAACTCTTATCTTATGATTACTGTTTAGTATAAACCAATGTTCTGTGTGGCCCAAATGTTTCGGTACAATGTGTTCACATTGCATAACATGTAATCCGTGTCTTACCGAGAGCCTGTGATAAAATCCGGTGTGTGCTATACAGATTATATTCTATTATATATCCATCTTTCCTTTATAGATCACCTCTCCTGTGTGCATGGACACTGCCATAGTCTACAAAGCTGCAATACCAAACAGGTAAGTGGTCAGTGTGGTGTTCTAGTAGTAGATAAGGCACGATCCTCCCGCAGCCGTTCCACAAGGATCAGAATCTATGAAGCTGAAATCGCCAGGTTTGTGATGCGTATAATTTTGGGATTTTGCCGCCGTCGGGGGGTGAACTTTTGATTCCCAGACCATGAACTGCCGTAATAAGTGACATGCTACTTATGCAGATCAGAAATCCCTTACAGTAGATGTTACTGTATTACACTGCGCATACACCATGTGACAGATCTGCACGGAGTACACCGTACATGTCTATAGTAAAGTCGTCCTCTATGATGGAAAGGTGTTGCACGTAAAACTAAAGCACCCCCAAGATTCAAAAACTGTATAAAAATAAAAAACAAAAGTAATGGCAGAAAATGTTGAAGGGAACCTGTCATCAGAGGGCTCTTTTACACTAGTGACAGATACCAGTGGAGACTGAACAGTACATAGCAAACATGTTTCCAACTATTCTTTACATTACTTAGTTTTGGAAATATGCACTGGTAAACTGTACCTGGCTCCCTGCTAGTTCGCGCTCCCAAGTTCCGAGAGTAGGTAACGGGTACCTGCTGATTTGAATCCTTTATACGCTCAGACCCCCACCAACATCCTCCCTCTATTCACTCCCACTCATGACGTAAGCTCATTGCACAAGCAAAGCTCGCACTTGGGTGGCGAGCCCTGTAATCCTGACGAGGCGGCTCATTGCACATACGGCTCTTTGCTACGCTGTCTTACCAGGTATGTAGTCTGTTTGCAGCATGGTTATACTAGGTTGTGTAGAAGTATGCAAAGGGATCCACACGCAATAAGCATCAAGCTGTTGTCAGAAATACAAGGCTCGCCACGCAAGTGTGCGTGTTGCTTGTGCGGTGAGCTTATGTAATGAGCAGGAGGGTGAATAGAGAGGATGTGGGAGGGGGCTTAGGCTGAATAATAATGAGTGAGGGGACGAGCCCATCCAGGACAAGCAGGCACCCAGTAACATTTCAAAAGTTCAACCACCGGGGCTTAGTAATGTAGATAATAGTTAAAAATATCTTTGCTATGTGCTGTTCAGTCTCTATTGTGTGCAAGAAGCGTTAGGGCTCATTTCACTGGTGACAGGTACCAAACGCCCGGGCATAGCAGACGCGTACCTGGAGGGGTGAGACCTGTTCACTCCTCTCCATAATAAGGCGTGCTGCCGGGCCTTATGTACAAAAAGCGAGAGCGACGGCACAGTACGGTGACGATTGTGCACCATGCTGTGCACAATGAAAGTATATGGTGGGCGTATGCTAGCTACGATTAACATATGGTCACCATATACGTGGTCTCATGCTGGTTCTGTACTAAACTTTTAAACCGTTCCTTAAAAAAAAAGTTGGGCCAAGATTTAATTTTTTTTTTTTTTTTTTTTTTTTTTTTTTTAACTTAAAATCAGGAAAAAATGGAGCTGTAACATAAAGTAAAGGAAATGGTTGTGGTCGCGCACGTCACCAGTATAATTTCCAGTGATATTTTTCAATCTCATTGTTTTCTGACGGACAGGTTCTACGTTCAGATCTTGGGTCGTGGTTATCGTGACCTTCTCTGAGGTGTTTTAGTTGTACACTGAGTTTAACTTCTAGTTTTTGGTCCTGAGAATGGCTTCCCTGGATAAGGGAACATGTGGATCCCTCTGTTAGGCCTCATGCACACAGCCGTGTGCAGAAAGGTGCAGACCGAAGAAGTTTGAGGTCTGTTTTGGCCAGGTCTAGACGAAAGGGGTGAGCGCTACGCACCCTTCCATCTCCATAGGAGCCAGGCGGCCACGTCACAGTGCGGACAGGAATGGCCTTCTATATGATGGGCAGCTTGGCCGCGTGAGACCATATTCGTGCATTGTAGACCTCTATGAGGGCAGAGAGCTAAACGCAATTTGTGCTACCTGCCTACGTGGTACATCTACAGTCATGTACGTGAGGCCTTAGCGAGGGGAAGGGGGCCGTGCAGATAAGACTGGAGCAGACTATACTAAACAAGTAAATGGGGAAACCTGGGGTCCTTATAGATTTTTGTTCTTACCAAATGTTCTATTTCCCGCAGTGGAGCACACAGATCTACCTGGGCCAAGTATGGAGAATACATCTATTGCCCACCACAGCAATGGGTTCACAATCTCCAGGTAGGTCATTATAAAGTATAATATTACAGTACAACCAAGATTTTTTTAATAGAAAGAATTTACATTAGTAGAAAAACAGATCTGCAATTATTATACATATATAATTTTCTGAACGAAACCAGGAAGTTGTCATCCTGTTGTCACTAACTTTTTTGAGTAAAGTGGATAATATTTTGGTCGTCTTCAGTCCCATATGTGGAAGCATTTCTCATAATGCTTTAAATAGTCACCAACTATTTGTCAAATTTGGCATAGTACATCCAACTAAAGAAAACTTTGCAATATCTCATTTGAGACAAAAAAAAAACCCAGAATGCAGCTCAATGAGGCATCAGATTACAGCTCACCATAGAAGCAGCCTATGGAGGGGGCTGAGAGACAGGAGGGGGGGGGGGTCCAGCTGCTCCTTAGTGTTGTTCACACAGCTACTAGATTTACATCCGTTGTAGTCACTACTCTATAATGTCCTGTATGCTGCTACTGTTTCAGTTAGGCTGGTTTCACATTAGTCCACGATCACGGAGGTGAGACGTGCCGTGCCATGGACTGATCGATCTGCTGGGGACTGAACTCCATGCATCATATATTAATAACATGCTCAAAGTTCTTGTGTCTCCGATATGTAGCAGAGTCAAAAGTACAGTGTCAGCTCTGCAACATATTGGAGAAACAAAAACTCCATCATATATCAATATCATGCACAAGTACAGTCCACGGCAGAGTGATCAGTCCACGGCACGTCTCATCTCCGTGATCATGGAATCTCTTTTGCAGTGTATAGGAGACTCCATAGCAGCTAGGTTTATGAAGAACTGAGGACTGTAGATTATGCCTTATGAAGTAGAACTGCCAAAAAATGTTAGAAATTGTCGTTCTACATGTAGACACTTTCAGATTATGAGTAATAGATGGATGCATTAAAAAATGGATCCAGAATATATACATAAAGCCATTTAGAAACCTATCATTTTTAGTACGTGGAATTTTGGAAGCATTGTATTGGTTATGATATTTTGGATTCATTACCTTATACTTCTAAAGTGCTCTCCGCAGACAATGCCCCTATTATATGCCTTTGGCTCTGTGTAGATTATAATCCGTCATAGATTACACTGATAAGAAAATGATGTGTCCTATCTGGTGATTATAAGATTACTAAAGGTCACTCTGCCTAGAGGTTGTACTCCGTAGCCTTAATGTTTTATTATATTTATTATATTTCAACTGAAAGGGTATTGAATTCTAAAATTTCCATGAGGGAACTTAGAATATATATATATTTTTTTTCAATTCATTTTTTTAAGTGTATTCTGCCACCTGTGAATGTATTGTGCGCCTCTGTTGTGTGTATTCCAGCGTGGTGGTGTAGCCTTCCTGTACCATCCATGTGTACACCCAAAACTGAAAGGGGCTTTGTCCTTATTGGCCAGACGTTACATAGCAAAGCACATAATAACACCCCTGCAGACCCTCTCCACAGAACGGGTAAGTATCTTTATTCTACAATTCATACATCCCCATTAAAGGAAATCAAAATCCATCATGATAAACCAGGGGCACTTACTCATGGATCCAGGCACCGTGTCTGTGGTAATTGTCTTATAGTTGATATTCATGGCCTCCTTCCTTCTTATATAATCTTTTATAATGATGCTTATGAGCTGTGCGGGCTTTGGGAGTTGTTACTAGAGCCCCTCCGTGCTGCAGTTTCACAGGCTATTATACTGTGCAGGAGTACATTTCACTCTCCTGCAGCAGACAGCTTTCAGATGTTCTACTCTAGCCGAGGACCACTTACCTGACAGAAAAGAGCCAGATTATCCTAATAGCTGTGGAAACTACTGATGCAGATGGCTCAGGAGTAGTGGGGGCATTGGGAAAAAATTCTAATTGTGCCAAAATCGGTGGAGCAGCTCCTGTTAGAAGATGCAAAGGTTTGGCGCTGGTGAAATATCATCGTGCATACAATACCATTTAAAGGGGTCTTCCCAATTTTAAAATTTTAGGAACATATAGAGGTAATAAAAACTACAAAAACAAATCCTCACTCATCAAGTGATGATGTCGCCTCTACAGTTTACATAACAACTCAACCAAAGCGTTACCAGAGCCCCAGTGCTGTAGCTTTACAGGCTGTTACACTGTGCAAGAGTCCTCTGTCACCACGGTGTGAAATTACAGCAGGCAGAGGAAGGGGGAAGTGCTGAGGAAGCAGGAGGAAGGGAAGGGGGAGAACAGACCCTGCACAGTGTAACAGCCTGTGAAGCTACAACACTGAGGGGCTCTGGTAATGCCTCCCAAGAGCCCTACAGGCTCATGAACAGTAGTCATTGTCAGTCAGTGTATGGATCTGTGAGTAGTGTCCCTGGTTTATCAGGCTTGACTTTGATGGTAGATGTTCTTTAAGTTATTGAAGGATGCAAAAAATGGAGATGCTGGACGTTCCAAAAGATCATTTTCAATAGTAAAGAAAAAAAAATGGTTTTCTATTAATTTTGTAGCTTCATATTTTTATTTAAAATTTCCCCCCAGGCGACCGTATTGGAGACGCACTTCTGAATCCACAGTAGAAGGCCCCATGCATTTCTATGGGTCCATACACACAGGCCCCATACAAAGGACTACATGCCCGTTGTCTGTAGCCTGATATTATGTGCAGGTAGACTTGGAGTGATAAGGGCGCTGCCGACATAGATATGGCTGTGTACAGTGTGACTACCTACCCTTATCTAGGCAGAGCTCCACCTGAAAATTCCATCCACTCCGGGGAAATGTATTGTTCCTGAAAGTTTATATGCTTCCCATAGTAGCCGGGGGGTAGAGACATTTTCTCTATGGGTCTCGTCTGTTCTAGGGAACCTGTCACCGGGTTTTACCCCACTCAACTACCAATCCCCTCCGCTAGGTTATGAAATGTCCTTTCTAGAATTCCCTCTTTTATGTGAAATCTCAACCATTTACCTACTAAAAAAAAATAAAAAAATTAAAATCTCCACCAAAGTTGAGCAAATATGACTCTTCTCACATCATTTTCACATGGGATGAGTCAAGTTTAGTGCTTGCAGGGGTGGTGTCACTTCAGCACCTAGAAACAGGAGTCTTCTCAACTTATAGAAAGATGGATAATGGATGTATTCCAGATGTAGCCGTGTGTATATGACCGATCAGAAGATGATGGCAGACGATTATTCTTTATATAATCTCGTTTTGCTGTTGCGTTTCTTCCCTCTTCCCTCAGCCGCTGGCTCTAGTCGCTTGGTGCTCCACCTTGGAGATGTCTCATGTGAATAGGACGGAAGTGGTTGCGTGGTTGCAGGACAATGTGTATACGGAGCGGCCTGATAGAATGGGAGAAGGTTCATACCAGCATCTACTCATCCGACCATCTGTCATGGCGTCTGGTGGTCGAAGGAAGTACAAGGTAAGAAGTGGACGCGTCCAATCATTACTGTCTGTATTCAGGTTTTTAATCTTTTAAACCGATATGGACAGTAATGGAAGGTGCGGAGTGAAATGGTTCATTTGTGGCCCAGGCGGATGCGTCCACATTGTCTATCCTGAGACAACCACCTTAAAGGGAACTTGTCACCTGCTTTTTCCACACTAAACTGCTAGCCCTGTCAGTAAGGGCATGACATGTCCTTCCTAGAATTCCCTTTATGTGAAATCTCACTCGCTTACCTATAGTGTTTGCGTGGGTTTCCTCCAGATCCTCCGGTTTCCTCCCACACTCCAAAACATACTGGTAGGATGATTGGATTGTGAGCCCCATGGGGACAGGGACCGATTTGCTAAGCTTTGTGCAGCGCTGTGTAATCTGTGTGCACTATATAAATAAAGAATTATTATCATTATTTTTTTTTTAAATAAATCTCTCAAGGCCTCTTGATGTATCCTGCAGGTAGTCACATAATAATCGCAAATTCTTGCTTTTCGCAGGAGTTTGTGATTATTTCTCTGCTTGGCGTAGAAGCAGTGATAATTCCCCCCACCACCCCCCCATCTCTCTAGCTGCCTGTATCTCTGGTTCTGTAGCACACAAAGCCAGAAGCCTGATGTGATCTGAAAGATCGTATCTATAACACTTAGGTGCTACAGAAGAGAAGATGGGGGGGGGGGCTTCTGAATTTAAGTGAACAGGTGAGATTTCACATAAAAAGGGGAACTTGGAAAAAACTTTTCATACCTGAGGGGGCTATTGTTGTAGTGGGGTAAAAGTGTGTGTGTGTGTGTGTGTATGTATATATAATATTTCAAGTGAAGCAAGTCTTTTGTTGGAATTATTTGTTGCTATGAATGTTTGTCACTTGCTGTGGTCGGATCCAGGAACATACGGATGAGCTTTTTATTGGAAGGATCACAGATATCAGATGGAAGGGTTTGGGCTGACTCCTAGACTCCTCTCTTGTATAGTGCAGCGCTGTATGTGTATAGTGGTTGTAATTGGTACTACATACTAAGAATTCTATCTGATATGTTTTAAGGCACCGAATAAAGTTTATCGCTTAAGGAAGCGAGGTGTGAAGAAGAGGTGGAGGAGATTCGTGTTACCAGTGACCTCGGTTGCTCCAAAGCCAGACATTTCTAATGTATCACGCAGTACTACCACCACTACATCGGCTGGACCACCAACTGGGGAATACAGCACCAATCGTACCATAATTTCAAGTATATCAGTGTCTGCCAAAATCGGTTTTGTACCGGATCCTGTAACGCCAGGTCCTACTGTGTATTTGCCTCGGGAAGCTGAAGGGATAAAGGCAGAGATCCACAGCAGAGAATTGGAGGGAAATGGCCAAGAGCTGCCACCCAACATTACTGTACCCACTGCTGGAAATGTCACGTTAGGCCTGTCTGGACTAAATGTGAACGTCTCCCAGGAGGTCGTCCACCATACTGATGAGAAAGAGAAGCTACCGATTTCTGCAGGGGACGCACACGTGGACTCTTCAGTAGCAAAGCCAAGTAGGGGACCTGTAAGTACTGTGCACCTTCCTCCACCCACTCCTCCAGCAATAAGCAAGTCTGCTGCCCCGCAGGTATTGCCCTCGGAGAAGTCTCTATCTGACGGCAAAGAGCAGAAACAAGACTGCAAGTGTCGGGAAGATGCCACGGCGCAGCCACCAGCACAGGCCCAGAGGAGGTTGGGCGCCGGTCAGCGGAAGAACACGGGAATGTTTGTTTCCACTCCCCGAACTGAGGAAGCAAAGTGGGCAGCGGCGTCTCTCATCTTCCTCTTTGCGTTGCTCACGTTTTCAGTCCTGTACACACAGATTTATAAGAAATTCCGTAAAAGTCAGAGCCTCTATTGGAACTCGGAAAGCCACTCGGAGGAGAAGGAATCTGTGGCGTGTAAGTGCTTATGTTTGTGTATTTTATGAAGGTACATTGAAAGGAGGAGGGGCTGCTATTGAGTGTCTGCGATCTATATGCGGGTGGTGTAATGTCTTTCGGATTTCTATTCCCTTTTACCTATATTTCTGGGCCTCTGACTGCACGCTGCTCTTGTTCTGATTTTCTGTTTTTCCTTCTATTAGCGGTTATCAAGAGGAGGTTGGTTCAAGGTCACAGCATACGCAAGAAGTGGATTGGACGAAAGAAAAATCCTGTGGTCTTGTATGAAAGTCTGAGCGAGAGCTCCGACTAGAACTGTGCCGTCCATTCAGATTATTGATTGACACAATCATGTTGGATCCAGAAGTGGAACAAAATGCTAATGATTTGGTGAAATAGTGGGTCGAACCCATTGTGGTAAATTATGGATTTTTTTAAAAAATTAGACATCATGTCTTAGTGATGTCACCAGTTCCTGTGTTTTATTGATGGACATTTTTTTTACAGTCAAGTTTCAAAGTATTTGGAGGTAGGTCCAAGTCTGCTTTGTTTCTCCTTTCTTGTCCATGGACTGTCTGGCCCAATTAGGTAAACTTTCACTACCAAACCCTGCATTGCTTTTCTTACGGAGGGCAGATGGACGGTTATTTCTGACCTTATGCACTACTCACAAAATGTCTGTGATTTTTGGCGTTCTGGTGAAATTTATGGAAAGCACCAAAATAATCCCATATTTTATCAACAGGATTCAGATCTGCAGTAAGGCCACTGTATTTAAGGTTCCGTGGCCTCTGTAGGACAGTAACCCCTGTGCCACATGGTGTGGTCAGGTGACATTTCCGGTTGTCTAGCATGCAGATGTGAATGTTTTTAAATAATTTGACGTTTTGGTGCCTTCACCTTCTGTAAATGTGCCTGCAGGGCATGGTTTAAAATGAAGCAGTCATCAGTGTGGGATGTGGCCAAAGGATGTCCTCTTCTGTGGCTTTCAATGACTCTTTCAGTCTCTGTTATAACCTGCTGATGCGAAACCAAGTGGCAACTTCCATCTGTGAACATCCTGCTTGAAGCAATGGCGAGTTTGTTGATCAATAGGTAGATGTCGTCTTGACTGCATGATATAAAAATGTGAACAGCACGATAAGGAGGACTGTTTAAAGGAAATATACCATCATGATCAAGCCTGAAAACGGACACTTACTCTTAGATCCAGGCACTGTGACTGTGGTAATATTCGTATATTTCTTATTCATGGCCTTCTTCCTTCTAAAATCAACTTTTAAATTCAGCGAATGAGCCAGAAAGGCTCTGGGGTTGATACCAGAGCCCCTCTTTGCTGTAGTTTCACAGGCTGTTACACTGTGTTGGAGCCCCCCTTACTGTGTGCTAAAATGTCCCCTTTCCTCTCCCTAATTTAATATTTTGGCAGCAGAGGAAGTGCGGGGGATTGTGCTCTGCCATCACAGGCTGTTACACAGAGCTCTGGTTATGCCCCCCAGAGCCCTCATGGCTCATTGGCATAATTTAAAAAGTTGGTGTCACATGTGGCGTTTTGAACCCGTTTTTAGTCCGTTTTCAAGCAGTCAGTTAAAAAACGCATGCATTTTTTTTTTTTTGAAAACTCAATTAAGATGATTGTAAAAGCTGACAAAAACAGTAAAAAATCGGATGAGTTTTCAAACAAACTTACTGCTTAAAAACTGAATAAAATCTGGTTCAAAACGCCACCCTAAAGGTTTCTGAAATTCAAAATACATGTACAAGAAAGATGCTTATACCCCGGGGGTGAGTAGGGCCACTATACAAATGCATTTGGATCTTGAGATCGCTCTTCTGGTTTGGATCTAATCCCAGCTTTGAGGTCAGTACCATATTTTGTATGTCTGGATGTTTTTCCATATGTAACCTTGTGCCAAATATATCCCCAGTGACACACACCTGTACCTCTTCTAGACAGACCCTTAATGTACCCAGGAAATGTGTAGATGCCAATTTCATTGGTGGTCTCTGAAACGCTACCATCCTCTCTCTGTAACAGAGAATTATCTACAGGCCGCTGCGGCTTTCTGAATAGAAAAACTTGGTGTCGCGTTTGGCGACGATTTCTAAATGAGATATATATTTATTTTTGTACTTCTGAAGTGATCAAAGTGTATTTTGTGGTCTTGTTTGTATATAAATTGTTTTATTTTAAAGATTACATTAAAATAATTCTGACTCCTTGTTTTCCTTCTGTCATTTTTACCTTTTTTTTTTTGTCTTTTCTACAATTGCAGGAGTTTTGTAGTATAGATGTATAGTCATAAATTTATATGACTCGGCAGGGTGGGCTATATCCAGGTAGTGTTGTGTGCAGACCACCACAGTTTTTATGGAGGGCTATATGTTTCATCTGGATCACTTTAAGAAAATCTACCATCAAAATCCATGATAAACCAGGGGCACTTACTTCTATATCCAGGCATCGTGATATTTGTTATCCAAACTTCTCCCAAAATCAACTTTTAAAATGGTGTTAATTAGACAGAAGGGCTCTGGGGTGCGAAGCCCAGCTTCGCAGGCTGTTACATTGTGCGAGAGTTGTTTCCTCCCTCCAACTGTGAGAGATCAGGCAGAGGGAAGTGCTCCTGCACAGTATAACAGCTTGTGAAGCAGCAGCAGGGAGAGGCTATGGTAGTACACCCAGAGCCCTTCCAGCTCATTAGCATAATTTAAAAAGTGTCTTTTAGGAGAAGGGAGGCCATGGATAACCAATACAAAAAGTTCACCACAATCACATTGCCTGGATCTGAGTAAGTGTCCCTGGTTAATAATACAGAATTTTGACAGACAATCTATTTCCTTTTTAAAGGGATATTACAAACTCTGTTTGTCTTCCCCTATAGAGATCACAAGTTGACTAATGATGGTCCAACTGCTGGGATCCCCAACAATCTTGAGAAAGGGGGTCTTGTTCTTGCTAATAGATGGAGAATGTGTCCTGCTGCTCCGTTCAATACTATCGCAGTGTTGGACATTACTGTACACAGCGCTCGGGTATCTTCTACACTCACATAGAAGGTAAATGAGAGTGCAGGAGAGGTTACAACATTTCCATAGTACTGAATGGAGTTGCCGGACGTGCGCTCTTCATTCTCAGAGCTGCTGGGGGTCCCAGCAATCAGACCCTCGCAGATTAGCTTGTAAGCCTATATCCTATGAATAAGAGCTAACATGAGAACTTTGCACAAACTATTTACAGAGCAGGTAACTTTTAGTAAAAGAAACCATACAAACAAAACTTATCCTGATGTGTGTGGGCAATAAATGGGAGAAAAGCATCACAATGTGTGCACCAGCCCCTTGCGCCAGGCACGAAATCAGGTTCTTAAGGGCAGGAAAATTTCTGTAAAAATGTATATCTGTTCAGAAAGCAAACACTAGAACCTCTCACTCCCTCCACAAGCTGCATATTATTTTAGAGCTATTTTTGACCAACAACCCTTAAGCCAAAACCACAGATGATAAAAAAAAAAAAAATGGGAATACAGACCAGGACGTGCTGTCTACGTGGCACAGAATACAAACCAGGGCTGCGCCATGGGGAACCTGGAATACAAGATCTGTTCTTCAAAGGTTTTCAGATTTCTTCTTTCAGTGGGTGTCAATTTTTTTAATTTGACTTTTTAGGTGCATTTTAAAACATGAAGAGGTCTGTACTTTGATTTGCGCCTAAAAAGTATCTGAATTGCTCAATAATAGGGGGTGAAGAAAACATCAGGGCCATGTAGCTTTATTTTGACCTGTTTTCATTTCCCTCTTCTTTTTGTAGGCTTTTTCATTTTGAGATGTTTTGGGTGCATTTCTACGACTATGCTAGGGGCTTAAGAAGTAAGCTAGAGCACTAAATGTATCTTTCCAAGACACATTTTTTTATCTTCATTTGAGAGGAAATGTAACTTTTTAATGGGCAAAACATGGTACAAGTGACACTCTGCTTGGTTCTATAAATGCACTTTAAAAGTCACAAATATTTAAACCCCCCCCCCCCCCCTTCAAAACAGAGAGAAAGGGAAAAAAAAATCATATCACAATGGCAAAGCTAAAGTATCATAACTTCAGCCAACATTTAAAAGTCACAAAAGAAAACAAATGATACATGTCCCACCGTATTGCAAAGAACACAGCAATAGCAACGCACAAGAAACCTTAAAGGGAACCTGTCATCAGCAACTGGCCTAATAAATCACTACCAGCATATTATGAAAAAGCCCAACACCACCTAGTTTTTGTTTCATTCATGATCCAGTCCGGTGTCATCAACCTGAAAATCACCTTTGAAATGAGATGTAAATTGGTTGTATAATGTCAAGGAGGCGGAGAGTTGAACACTGAAGTCAAGGTGGGGGGCTCTGAACACCTCCTCCTCTGTGATTGACATCATGTATTGAACTTCCGCCTCCTTGACTTTATACAACCAGTTTACTTCTTACTTCAAAGTTAGTTTTCTTGATGATGCCACCATACTGGGTCATGAAAAAAAAACTGGAAGGTGTTCAGCTGCTTGGAAACATTCTGGATTATTAGATCAATTTATACTGACAAGTTCCTTTAACACCCTGGCGTAGGTAAAAAAAAAAAAAAGCAAATACTCCCAAAAAAGATAGGGAGGAAGTCAAAAATCGCAATACATATGCCTCTATAGATGACAAAGATTATGACTATGCATTGTTTGGTTTCACCTGTGGTGGCGCTGCAGGGTTCTCCTGCTGCCGGGCGTTCTCCAAAACTTACAACTGATCACTTGTGGTCCGTTATGATTGGTTACTCTTCAGAATCCCCAAAATCCAAGAAGTTGGTTACAATTAAAGGCAATGTACTGTGTAACTGACATGAATATATATCAGAACCATCTCTCCGACTTTAGATGAGAAAGTGACAGTGGGTTTAGGAGTGTTAGTTGTTTAATTTGATACAAATGTACATTATGCATTTATTTTTTACATAAACACCCACCACCGAGCTCTTACACTTATGGCAATTTGTAGCAACAAAACAAAAGTCACATGTGGAACTTAAAGGCAGGAAGGTCATTTCAGTCCGGGATAGAAGGATAAAAGAAAAGCGGAATCTGCGAGGTGTTTGGATCATCGCTCTATTGCTGGGTGGAGGTTATATATGGGCGCAGGTTTGCCTTCCTTACTTCTGCCCCTATGAGCTCCGGTACTCAAGTAATGTCTCCCTGCGGGAGGGTGCGACTCCCTCCGGAACAACCACGGGGGCCATACAAAATGTCAGTGCAAAGAAGACGGGGAAGACGAGATGCTAGTGACACTTACTGCACACACAAACATGGAGCTACATGATCCCAGGCACACAGTAGTCACCCTCTACCTGGCTATGGAAAGTGGCGTTGTGCTACTTTTTTGGAGCAGTTTTAGCCAACCTATAGAATTTATTCTCCCAGCACTTGAGTAAAATGGGATTGTAATATTATTTGGGATTGGAAAATAAAAGCTGATTTCTTTACCCCTCAGATTTTCAGGTTGTGTCCAATATTGTTGTTCAAACCCATTAAAGTCATCTTCTGTCCACAGGGACAAAATCACAGGACTGATTAAAGGGCCAGTAGAATTTTAATTCTCCTTTATAGTGTATGGCCACAACATTTTTCTGCTTATGGAAGCAAAATTTGAAATAACTAATTACATATTACATTATATTTTAATGCACCATTTGGATATGAATTATACTTATTCCTGGAATAACCCTTTAACTCCACACCTGGACCTGCAGCAAAAAAGCAGGTTTTTTTTTTTACACAATTATGCGGTAATCCCACCCAAATAGCACTGATGGATACATCTGAACATACAATTGGCATAGAATTGCACCGTATCAAGTTTGCAGGCTATAGTGCGTGCACAAGTATGGGGCAGGACTGCCTTGTATAAGTCCACTCCTCAGCTGGTCAATGTATGGTATTTGAATAAATCCCATAAGCTGCCACTGTATTATTCTGTGTGCTACGTTTGCTGGCGCCCTCATTATGGTTCTGTGCGAGTATGGCACATGAACATTCAGCTGCTGATTGCTACAATTTCTGATGCATTTGTGGCCTATTAATGTAAAGTCCGCCTGGAAAGACCCTTCAACAGGGTGAGGTTACAATACCAGCAACAACCAATAATCTGGGGTAGCGTTCAAACTTTTTTTCCCCCAAGCCCACATTTTTCCCCAATTTGGGAAACGGTTTGAAAAACAAAAACGATAGGTTGTCTAAGTGTGCTTACAAAAGGAGCTTGAAGTGGTTTTCTATAAAATACATGAACAGTCTTCTACTTGAATCCGCCCTATACAACAAAAAAAAAAAAAGAGAGGTTTATAATATATTATATATATATGCATGTGTATATATACATATACAAATTCCAGTGTAAGTTTTGTCTGGCCTCACTAAGTGACCCATTCACAGCAAAGTAGAACATTTGGACAGGTGGGTCAGGGGTTCCTCTAACCTGGCGCACAGCTTCTAGTAGCAGGGGGCAGATACCTTGGTACATATACATAGTGCTACCACTGTAAAGTGTCTGTGCCCCCTTATTTCCAGCTTATTTATTGGATCTTTGCAGGCAAGAGCCCTTGTTGTGTTCTTCAGTCGCTTACTCCCAGGAGATTAGGAGGGCAGATTAGGGTGCAGTCCCATCATGAAGATTGCTTCTAATATTTCAACACATTTATGGGATTGCATCACAGAGTAATATGTGCCAATGTAAGTGGCAGCTACCCGGGAAGCTCATACCTCCTGGACCCAGGCCGACAGCCACAAAGTTCTTGTTGTAAGGACCCATAGGGCGATTATATACTCTATAAACGTCCTTTAGTGTAAGATAGAAGTTTCTGCTCTGTGCTTGGATCTTTCCAAAGACTGTTCCACACAACCCACAACGGGGACCAGATCTTAAAGGGTCTAATGCAACAAGAAGAGCATGCAGACATATGTATAAAGGATCAAAGGAAATCCTCCTCCTCCGATTTATAGGTCACGCAGAACATGCTGCATGGATTCCATTTAAGAATTATATTATGGATAAAACCAATGAATAATTATAACCGGGCAGAAATGAGAATTATTCTGGAACATCTGCTGATCCCACAAGGAGCAGCAAGAATTGAATCCGATGGGTTCGAGATTTCAGGGGTAGAGTATTTCAGGGTCACCCCTCATTGTGCTTCATGTGGTTACCTCCATGGGATTCTGCATGTAAATCAGCTATGGAAAACACTTGGCCAAAGTCAGAAATGACAGGGAGAACTTACACCCCAACATACACCATGAGGAGTATGGACCCCTAACCACAGGACAGGTCCTACAACCACAAATGTTTACTTTTTTCCCCCTGCACACATGTGAATATATACCTATGTACAGTTATTGTAGAAGTCACAATGAATGTACAGCAGGGCATCTGTATGGCATTTCTCTTTATAGGGGGCTGCATATTGAATACTTGGCCTCCAGGGGCAATAGTCTCACAAGTGGCCATGAGCAAAGAAGCCTCATCCAAGGCTGAGAGGAGTTTCCCCTGTGTCTAATGGTATTTGTAGCTTTGTTTGCCTTTAGTATGGACATTGTTCTTAGAGGATCACCGAGGTCACTGTTTCTTTTCCCGGGTGGTGATGGTGACCAGCTGTTTAGCTGCTTTGGCAATGTCGTAGGCGCATTGAATGACTTGTTGTGTGAGGAGTTGGTAGTCTACAGTAGCTCCTGGCTCTGGTGGAACAGTTTTGCGACACTCGCTTTGCAGTCGATAAGCGCTGGCATTGAGGAGCTTCAAGGAGGAGCGTACAGTCTCTAGTGCTGGTTTCTGCCAATGATAAAAGGTAAACAATTGCCAATCAAATACAAATTTCCTTACCATTTCATCCCCTCAGCCCCTTCCCATGCCATCCCATCTCTTCCCCCTCCGCCCCATGTCATGCCATACCATCAGCCCAGTCCCATCCTATTCCCCTCACCCCTTCCCATGCCAATTCAGCCCTTTTCTGTCCCACCTGCTCCCCCAAGTCCCTTTCCATCTCACCCCACCAGTTCCCCTTAGTCTCTTCCCATCAAATCCCACCTTCTTCCCCTCAGCCCCTTCCTCGGTTTGACGGATATACATAGTTGGAAAACTAAATAACTAAACCCCTTACAATAATTTATAAAGATATTATTAATAAGTAGAACGTAAGTGGGTGTTAATAGTTGGGGTTGGTCTTTGATACTGGCACTGATTGGACAATGTCCAACTATGCAGACTGTACTTGGATACACCTATAACTTCCATAATTCTGGATTATCAAAGCTACGGTGCAGAAATGCACATTACCTTGGGAAAGAGTGATGCCATCTCGGTTACTGCGGAGTGGATTTTCTCAGAGCAGGGTACAAAACTGTAAAAAAAAGAGGAGAGTAATGTAATGAGCAGAACCAAGCAACCAAACCATCTTAATACCAAATTTTTAAATGTGTTATTATGTTGGCACTCCAGATTACAGAGATGGCTCAATGCTGAGTCCATGTTTATTTTTAGGACATTTACTAATGACTATATATTCCTGATATACTACTATTACTACTAATACTACTATTACCGTATTTTTCAGACCATAAGGCACACAAAAAATCCTTTGATGATTTTCACAGAAATCAAAGGTGCGCCTTATAGTCCAGTGTGCCTTATATATGAACTGCACTTACAGACAACAGCTGCCTTGAACTGTGCACAGGTCTGCCACCTGCTGGTCATTCATCCTTATAATCAGCAGGCATTTATTGATGGTGCGCCTTATAATCCGGTGCGCCTTATAGTCCGAAAAATACGGTATATTTACCATTCACTAATACTAGTGAATACATAGAATATTCTCCTTTAGAAGATAGGCCTGGGGATCGGGCTGCCTCCATAATGAGACTTGCTGCAGCAATTAGGCCACTGGGATCAGCGATCATGACCAAGTCATCCCCCTCCATCCCTAGTACTGAGTAATAATAAAGGGATGAGCTGCTCCGGTCACTAGAGGCCCAGTGGAAAATTCTGTGAGCTCAGCCTAGACAAAATATTCTTGCCAAATGTTTTCTTTATTTTTCACAATATTTTTTTTTTTAATTAAAAAGTGAACCTGTCACCAGGAATTTTGAATAATTTCAGTAGTTTATATAAGTTTAATTCACAATACCTGGCTCCCTGACAGCAGCATGTGGTGAGTCCCATGGGAGGGGCAGGCTATGTGTGCCTGTGTCAGGTGCATTGAGCACACAGGAGGAGGAAGGGGATTGTGTGGAGTAGAGGAAGAATGCATGAGGAGGCACAGGCTGCAGCTGCCTCTCTCCCAGGACCCACAACATGCGGCTGGCAGGGAGCCAGGTAATGTGAATTAAACTTAAATAAAGTACTGATATGATTCAGAATGCTGACAAAGGCATTTTTCAAATCAGCATAGCACAGGCTATACACCAGCCTAAAATCATATTCCTGGTGACAGGTTTGCTTTAAAAGGGAACCTGTCACCAGAGGGTCTTTTTTTAGCACGGGACAGGTTTGCACAGACAAACTGATTTCTATGGTTTTTGAAATAAACTTTATTAAAACTTTACCTGGCTTCCTGACAGCTTTTCTTAAATCAAATGTTTTTATTTAAAGCCCCCCCCTGCTCTCTCTGCTTTTGTCATTCTCGAAATCAAGCCTCCTCCTCCCCCTTCTGGAGGCGCAGCAGTCCGTCTCCACTCTCTCCGCTC
This sequence comes from Engystomops pustulosus, assembly GCA_019512145.1. Lineage (NCBI taxonomy): Eukaryota > Metazoa > Chordata > Amphibia > Anura > Leptodactylidae > Engystomops > Engystomops pustulosus. The sequence goes on along the minus strand of CM033642.1, from coordinate 240,830,508 downwards.
AGTAGCAGCCGACTGCTCAAGCGTGAGATTTGCTTGCTGACGGTCAGCGAGATAAGGGTAGAGGTGGTCAGGGGAGGAGGAGGGAGGTGGAGGCTTGATTTGAAGAATAACACAAACAGAGAAGCATTTACCACAGAAGGGGGCAGGGACTCTGCTTGTTTGCCTACACACCCTTGGGACACGCATGTGAAAGCTGGCAGGGAGCCAGGTAAAGTTTAATAAAGTTCTTGTCAAAAACCATAGAATTCATTACTGTGTCTGTGGGAAAAGCCTTCTGGTGACAGGTTCCTTTTAAGACATTAAAAGGACAGAAGAGTGGGCGCAGATAGGTATATAACAGCCACTGATGGGCGGGTGGACAGCAGACCACACTGACCTGTCATGCTTGAACTCTTGTGCCGCTCTCAGTAGCTCCTGAATGTTCTTGGTCACTTGTTCCGTCCTGAGGATCACATCTTCTGTGCTGGGTAATGTCCCATCCAATTCCACCTCTACATCTTCTGCATCGGCATGAAAATCTTCATCCTGGGATAATTCTAGGTACCTTCTTCCTTCCATCCTATAGAAAATAAAATCTACATTACACCACAAGCAAATGACAGCAAAAACTCTACTAAGCAGCCTCTGTGTCTGTGTAGACACATACTAGCGATATTACATGAGAGTATATAAAAGCAAATGTATTGTACAAACACCAATACTGATATACGATTCAACTTTTTCAGATATAGGGCCTAGTGTGTATGTGTGACACTAGATTGTAAGTCACACATTTGTGAGCAATGACAATGGATATTGATCAATCTGTATATGAAATTAAAGGGGGTCGACCACTTATAAGGAAATTTACTAGGGCAAGTACAATACCCTAATAGGGTCATCAATATGCCTGGTAAACATTCTCTCCTGTCCATAGGAGCAGTGGGTCTCGTGATTTGCCGGCAGCAGGACTCAGGACTTCCTGTGACATCAGGGGCCATGCACTTAGGTGCTGTGTAGACGCCTCTTCGATGAACACTATGGACATGTCAGTTGTTGTAAGTGTGCACAGCCGTCTGATCCGCAGGACATGGAATATCATAGAAACCCGAGGCTCCTCCATACACAAGGAGAATGTTAACTACAATATGGGTGACCCTATTAGGGTCTAATATTTAGTGGGGTTAACTTTCTTACTAGTGGGCAACCCCATTAATCCAGCAGCATATGGCAATGGCAGATATTCTGTGTATCGATACAATCTTAAACTACACTTGCGGCAGAATATACGTCCCCAAAACAATTAGATGAATTCAGCCTCAGAATGGGTCAGTTAAAATAGTGTCATAATGGGGACAATATTGGGCTTTTTTTTAGTAAAAGTCTTTATTAATACTATAGAAGAGGGATTACAGAAAACAATTACACTATCTGCAGATAGTACCAAGCTCTGTAAAGAATTCCACATGGTTGATGGTACAATATCACAGATGGGTTTTGTAGAAGCTGGAGGCTTGTGTGGAAAAATAAAGGGCCAAAGTTTAATGTGGATAAATGTGAGTTTATGCTCTTATGCTGAGAAAACAAAATGTACAATCTAGTATTAAATAGTAAAGCATTGGATAAAACGGATGCTTAAAATGATTTACAATGATGGGCAGAAAACTCAACTTTAGCAGTTGGTGCCAGGCAGCTGCTGCCAAGGCAAATAAAGTGAGGCTTTGATGCTCACGATAAGGACATAGTTTTGCCTTTATAAGAATCACTGGGTTATTGGAGACAGGACACCGATCTAGGAAATTATTCTGATTGCTATATTTGGAGATATACAACATCTTTTTTCCCATTAGCATCCACCTCATAGGATTATCCTGTTCGCCAGGGGCGACACTGTAGGACTATAGGATGGACTTGTGTACCAGTAAATAGAGTGTTCCTGCGGACTTACCCAGCGCTTGTTTCTGTACCCTGCGTATTATCATAGTCACTGTCCGTCCCGCTGCCATGTCGATCTGCCTTAACAGACTAGAGAGAGAAGAAAAAAACATTCAGTCTCACTAACAATTAAAAGGGGTGGTCGCTCCCCTCCTCTTATTTTGAACTAAAAACCTTAGGATTGGTCATCAGAATTGGAAGGGGCTCCAGCAGTAAGGTCATTAGTATCAAAAAGAGACCGGAGACCGGACAACCCCTTTGTTCTGGGTCATAATACAATGTATTCTATCACAAGGTAACATAGGTCTTATTATTCTCCTTCCCACTAAAGCCAAGTACACACATGGGAAAGATGTAGATGCCAATTCTGCCAACAACTCTCTCTCCTGACTACTCCATAAACATGTTCTGCATGGCTATCTATCTAAATGAGGGAGGGGGAAATGGCCCCAAAAATGTATCCTAGGGGAATGTAAATCCAACATTACGGAATACTCTTTCGTCAGAGGTCATTATTAGTTAGGTTGCCCTCTTACAAGTTATATAGGCCGATATCTCAAAATCGTTGTCAAATATGAATTACACAAAATTGCATAAAAGTGGACGTCTAGGGCAATGGTCTTCTGAAAAAGAATGGCTAGCATGTATAATATAGGGTGGAACTGGAGCAACGGGTTCACACAAGGACAATATTAACAAGGCAATATAAAGACAACTATTACATAGGTCGACAAACACAGTAGACTAGGGACAGGTCACACCCTGGGTAAGAATTCCCATGAAAATAACTGGGGGTATATCAATAGGATACCCCACCACTTACTAATTGCTGGCAGCCCAATTATCAGGAACGCCATTAAAATCTGCCATCAACATCCATCATGATAAACCAGGGACACTTACTCATAGATCCAGGCACCGTGACTGTGGTAATCTTCTTATATTTCATATCCATGACCACCTCCTTTCCAAAATAAACTTTTAAAATTATGGTAATAAGCCAACGGAGTTACCAGAACATGCCACGACTTCACAGGCTGTTACACTATATAGTGTAGCACTTCCCCTTCCCATTGTGTGAGATTACAGCAGTCAGAGGGATTGGGACATGCTGAGGGAACAGGGGGGAGGGCGAGGCAGTGTAATAAGGTGTAAAGTTGCAGCACGAAGGGGCTCTGATTAGGAACGCAGATCCCTTGTGGCTCACTAGCATAATTCTAAAAAGTTTTCATAAAGTTTATGTTGGAAAGGAAGCCACAAATAAATATTAGAAGATTACCAGACTTCTGATGCCTGGATCTATGAGTAAGTGTCCCTGGTTTAGCACACTGGATTTTGTTGGTGGATTTTGTTGAAATTCTCTGAATTCTAATACAGTTATTGTAACACTGCTGAAGAATTAGTTTGTTAACATTTATTAGGGTTTTATCCCAAAATTAGTAATCAAGTCAATACAAAGGAAGGGGGTACATCACCATATTCCGGGTATTTTCCGGGGGTCCAGAGAACAGTGGGGAAGACAGAGGGGGGAAGGGCACAGAAGAGGCAGAGATGCCTTTCCGGATCTAGAACAGGAAGGGGATAGTCAGGCAGCATGCACACAAACCAGAACAATCTAGAACTACATGCCACAATAACATCTGGTCCTAGAGCATTAACATACAACATAAAAACCATCACCAATATACAAGCAGCATTATGTGCACAGGACAGACACAGGGGGCTGTAGGAGACATCCTGTGCCTAAGTTTCATACAGTCTTTTTCATAATGCATTGCAGTACTTGCTCCTGTACATTGCTCCTGTCTCACCATTTGCACTGACAGCTGGGCCAGAAGTGCAGGTGGTCACGTGATCCTTAGCGGTCACAGGAACAGAAGCAATGGCGTTCAACATTGGCCAGTCCTGATCATGTGACCGAAAACCTTGAAAAGAGATTCATGGCATATCCATAGGATCAGATGTCTGCATTGATGTCCTAGATATTTTTTGTAAGAATACCCCTTTAAAAAGGGATCTGTATACATTTCCTGTTTAAAGAGTAACTGTAAAGGGTTTTTTTTGTTTTTTTGTTAACAAATCAATAGCTCTTGGGATGTAGAATAACTTTGTCTATTATCTTTGTTACCTATATGCAGTAGTTTATTTGCTATCCCCCTGAGATTACCACAGCGCTGCAATGGCTGCCTCCTCTCCATGTGCTGATAAGCCCTATGAAACCACAGCTTGATTACACTATGTTTCTCAGAAAGTTTCATGGGAGGGGAGGAGCTGCTGCTCCCTGTTCAAAGGGGAGGAGTCCATGGACATTGAATGTAGCAGAACAGTGAATGCAGATGTCTCTTGCACAGAATAGTGTGGTACAAGATCTCCCTGTTCCCCATCAGTCCCTCCATCCCAGTCTGTGATTATAAAGAACTTTATCTGTCCGTCTCCTGTCCTTGTGCTGCTCCCTTCCCCTACCTTGTTATTGGCAGTACCAGCTCTGTACGGATAAGTTATTAACCCTTAGTGCTCACACAGCACAGGCTATACACTCCATATACTAATGATTTCTACCACTTATTACATGTTCTCTGCTCCTCCATGTGATGGAAGTTGCCACGCTGGTCACTATATACATCCTGTATGTCCCCTGTGCAGTGTTGAGTGGATTTACTTGTGGGAAACGAAATGGATTTAATGCTAAATTATTTTGAATGAGAACACAAGGAATCATGGGATCTGTGGGCAAGCTAACTGGCCTCAGCTTGAGGGCGTAGACTGACAGACATTAGTCTCCGCCCACTTCAAGGGGAGAAAAATTTTTGTCAAACACTTTCAGAAGAGAAAATCCCATAACTTTGGAAAGAAAAGGGTGAGCAGCACAAAGTAGTAGTTTCTTTTCAATTAGGAAAAACCTATAATAATTTGGTAAAATCACTATAGCTTTACTGCGAAGTAGATCGGATTGTAGATTCCTCCGGCCTGCCGCTGCCCTAATCTGTAATTTAATAATCTTTTAACCTAACCTAACTTGTTGAAAACTTCATTTTTGTAATATGTAAATTAACTACAGAGGCTACTGGGGCGTGTACTATCCTGGCCGGACACTGGGAGCTGAGGCTACTCCATGCTCCTGTAGCCTCTGCAGTTAATTTACATATTAGGAACATAAAAGTTTTTAACAAATTAGTTTAGGTTGCAGGATTATTAAATTACAAATTAGGGCAGAAGCAGGCAAAGGAATTTACCATCATGTCTACTCCTTCATGGTAGGTTTCCTTTAAATACAATCTTGCTAAATATTCTCTATATTTATACTTATAAGCTTTTTAGGATACTGGTGACATGTTAGAGTGCTGTCTTACAGAGGTTAACGCTGCTTTCTTTCAAAATCACCATGACCATCAAATGACCATGGTTTGTGCAGGTATTGCAGTTCAGCTATATAGAAATAAATAGGCCAAGTTGCAATACCACGTACCACCTTTGTTCAGGTGTGGAGCTGTTTTTGGAAGAGCAGCCATGTTTTTCAACCTACAGACCTTGCTTAAGCATGTTTGACTCCTGTACTTGAGGCTAGTGTCCTATATAGCCTCCTGTACTTGCCTCAGAACTGGAGCAATGACCCCAGACCAGTCAGACAATCCTGGAGAAAACAAAATGGGTGCGCAAGCTAATTTGGATGAAGATTAAAAAATCTTCACAGTCCAATGCCATGTCACTTTTAAAGTGAAATATGTAACTCTGTAGTTACTTCTGGGGAGAGGGCGGCAATAAGATTCCCTTTTAGTTACGGTACATGAAAAATCACTTTTCAATAACACTTTTCAAGTCTGAGAACAAGAGGTTTTCCTGGCTTACATGCAGGTAAGGCGTACTCACACACTTGTATGAAACTTAATTTCCACAATTTGTTAGTGTTTCTGGGTAATTCATGTCAGTGCAGTCAATATGTAGATTCCACATCAAATAAAGTCAGAGAGAAAATATAACTCTTAGGCTACATTCACACGGTGCGGCACCGTTTTCCGTAGCTGGGAGAAAGAAAGGACATGTCCTATCTTTCTCCCGTAATATGGTGCCGTGGCCATATATCGCTATGGAGAGGGGAGGGGAGAGTAGGGGGGGGATGAGCACTGCTCACTCCCGCCCCTCTCCATACCGATATATGGCTGCGGCGCCGGCTACGGAATGGTACGCCGTATATACATCCCCCATACATTCGTGTGAATATAGCCTTTACATAAAGTTTGCAATGAGTCATACTGGAGCAACTGCAGGCAACTAAGACATATCTACAGGTACTTACACCAGAGTGGAAGGGCTGCAGTCGATTGCTAATATCATCTGTGGACTGTGTAAATGGTTTAAGGGCTGATCCTGGTACATACATAGAAAATGCTCTCTGGGTCCTCTCTGGGTTTGCCGGTGGAGGTGGAGAGGGGCCAGTCTGGTGACGGATCTGGGAGTTCTCAGACTGCAGTTTATGAATCTACAAGAAGATGGAAAACCATGACTGATATAAAGAGAAATTCTAAAAATTGGGCCAAAAAAATGAACCTTGCACCACCACTTTCCAGATCCCTCATACTAGGGTTTGCAAACAGAATTCAAGAAAGTCAGGCAAGATTCCAGCACAATGGCTGTCTTCTAAGAAAGTCCAACCTGAATTTTGTTGATATGTTTCGTATTACATATAACAGATGTTGTGATTAAGGATGTGTAGTCCAAAGCGCGGTAACATTATGTCTATATGGCATCTTAAGTTGTGAAAATACAAGTTGGACTTTTAGAAGACGACCATTGTGCTGGAATTTTATCAGTGTTCTTCAAGTTTCTTCAAGTGGGTCCGGCCGCACGTGGTGCGTGTCTGCTGATTGGGGACTACTTTGTGAAGGTAAAGCCTGAGCTAGATTCTTGCACCCTTTTGCAAACAGAATCCATGCATTAAAAGGATGCCCGCTGATTTCAAAGGCCCCCAACCCTCTCTTACACGTCTTGTCTTCTAAAATGACTACTCAGTATCTCAGTGGAATGGATAGTCTTTGGGGAGCCCATCTAACAGAAAGAGATCCTTCAAGAAATTCAAGCAATCTTGTCCATGAGATGTGTTGGTCACATTCACTGTGGACAAAAGTGGTACTATCCTCGTGGACTTCTTATGTGGCCATCTAGGAACCAGGAGATGCCTTATAAGCCTTCCAGTGTACATGATAACATCCAAGCTACAGCTACCAGTAGTCAGTTCAATCATCATCTCACCTCTCTCTGAAGTCGCCGCAATTCCTCACTCAGGTTGTTATTGACTTTCATCAACTGTTGAACTTTGGCGTCGGATGTGGCAAGAGCTTTTTTCACTTCCAGATACTCCTGCAAAGTAATGGGACCATCTGACAGGTCGGAGGAGTCCATGCTCTGTGCAGTGTAAAATTGTAGAACATAGTAATTACTTATTGCCGCATGACGCAAACATCAGAACTGTAAAATCATGCACTTTGCTTCAACGTGATGAAAATAGACAAGTGTAACCACAAAATGACAAGAAATGAAAATGAAGACAGTCTAACTTTATATTTTGTATTAGTTGGCTTAGTTCATACCAGAAAACCCTCCGAAATTTTAGGGCGCTGCAATACGTATATGGAGCCCCTTATTTCATGCTAAACCCACCCCGTGACATACAAAGTGTCCAAAAGGCATGTGGTGAGATCCTCATTATGAAATAATAAACAATTGTTCAATCGTCAACCTACCTTTATCTAATGTGTTGGCAATCTTAAAGCAATCTCATGCCCAATTATTTCAACAATGGAAAATAAACGCCACTTGTGCTCCAAATTAGGCTACATTCACATCTCATTTTCTTTTCTCCATTGTAGGAACACATTGGACGTTACCCGATTTATCTGTACAAGGGACGCTGCATCGTATCCCACTGTATGCTCATGCAGTCGGATACATCCTTCACTTCGGCCGCTGCCCCTGAAAGCGGAAGATCGAACATCGGCAGAAGCCAGAGATTTGCTGCTGCCAATATTCTGGGTGTCTCATCAGTGACATAACTGTCCATATTTGTACCGTTAGATCACGGGGCAAACACCAAGCACATACTCAGTGGAGGATGGGGATGGATGCAATACAGTTGCATCCATCCTCTGCTAAGCTTGTTTTGCTCTCTGTTTCCTGCTGGATGAGTTGGATACTGAGCTGATGGAGGCAACACCTGCCAGTATAAGTCTATGGACATGTTTAGGAAAGCTACTGATATATACTTTAGAGTAAACGCAAAACTTGTCCAAAATATGCAAACCCATTTTTTAACTGCTCTTACACACCTACACAACAGCACCACAAACAGTGGATAATACCAATCAATATGTTCCTAAAAGAAATCTCTTTCAACTATCGTTGCATTTATCAAGGATTCTAGAAAATTTTTAGACACTTATGACCTGCACAAGGATGATATGCCAACAGTTATCTAAATTCTGAAAAAAAAGTATTTTCTACACTTCCGGCATAAACAAACCAACAAATATGAGATGCACAGCTAGACTACACAACCTTAAACTACATTCACTTTTCTTTCAGCTTACACAATTTAAGACATGTCTGTCCAACTTTTAGACAAGGCTGAGCTCTAAGACAATACTATTCCTTAACCTTTGATGATGCATTCAGCTTTCCGGCAGTGGCTGAGGGCCAAAGCACAAAAATGTAGCAATGCAGTTTGTGCCTTTCCTACATGTCTGGGTAGTCGATAACATGTGCCGGGTTTGCTAGGATTATTCCACACAGGATATATGACAAAGGCAAGCAATGAACAGAATGATGCATGCTCAGAAGACACAGCCCTTGTCAGGGATACACAGAAGCTCATGCAGTGTATCGCACCACAGATCTATTGTGCTCATCTGGTGTCCGAGCATGTGGGACGTCTTCCGATCCTCTCACCCTGGCTCGATTGTTCCGGGAATTTCTGAGTAGCTCTTGGTCTGTATCTTCATCGGAAGCTACACTGTCATAGTCGTGTTGGTCATCGCAGTCATTGGCATTGTTCCTAAGTGTGTAGTCAAGGTTGTCTGCAGAAAGATGGGGGAAATTATCATGTACAACAACTGTAACAAAACGTTGTGTACATTTGAGCCTAGAAAATACAAACTAATAATATACAGTAATAAACATAATTCCCCTATATTGGCAGTATACAATGTAATTACAACATATAAACACAGTGGGGGAGATTTATCAGAAGTATCCGAGAGCAAAACTGTTCTAGTTGCCAATGGCAACCAATCAGAGCTCAGTTTTCACTTTCCCTCAGCTGTTTATAAAATGAAAGCTGTGCTCTGATTGGTTTCCATGGGCAACTAAAACAGTTTTACCTCAGGCACTTCTGTGACCCTATGGGCCTAATCTGGTCAGATATACAGAATACCAGATTTTGGATAAAATTTCCTTTAGGAGAATATTACTTCCAGGGACTCAAATCTTGGGGTTGAGGATAGAAAATATTGTAGGCGACTGCTCAGGGATGTAATCTGCTAACAGACGGGTGTCAAACTCTTTCCACTGCATCAGCATTGTGTTTGCCTTAAAAGGGCTGAATGTCATTTTATTTCTGTATAATGTATCTGCTCCTTCAGGCTGCATTCATACGTGGCATTGAACTTGTGCGTTTCAAAAAACAATTGATCAGCTGAAGAGAGACCTGCTTAACCTTTTAAGGACCTGGCCCTTTTTTGTTTTTTTCATTCCCATTTTTCACTCTGCACAAAAATCTATAACTTTTTTATTTTTACACGTACAGAGCTGTGTTTGGGCTTGTTTTCTGTGTAACAAATTGCACTTCATTGTGATGGTATTTATTATTCCATGACGTGTACTGGGAAGCGGGAAAAAAAAATTAAAAATGGTGAAAAAAACTAAAAAAAAAAAAAGTTTAAATGCTACCATTTTTTGGACTGTACGACATTTTGATCACTTTTTATAGATTTTTTTAAATATTTTTCAAAATGGCAAAAAGTGCCATTTCCGACTTTGGCCGCTATTTTTCGTTAGGTGGTTAAATGCAGTGCAAAAAACGTTATTATATTTTGACAGATCAGGCATTTTCAGATGCGGCAATACCTAATGTGTTTTTCACTGTCTATTTATATTTATATCAGTTCTAGGGAAAGGGAGATATTTGAATTTTTAGGTTTTTTTAATTATAATTTTTTTTTTTTTTACTTTTTTTTTAATTTTTACTTTTACTATTTTTCAGACCCCCCCCTAGGCTACTTTAACTCTAGGTTGTCCGATTGATCCTACCATATACTGCTATACTACAGTATGGCAATATATGGGGATTTTCCTCCTCATTCATTACAGTGTGATGATGGCACATTGTAATGAAAGGGTTAAAACGAGACAGCCTCGGTTCTGCATTTTCGTCATAGGTCGTGAAAGGGTTGAATAATTGGCTGTTAACATTTGTGTTTACAAAATGCAAGTGTTAACGCCATTTAATTAGGCAAATATCTCTTCAGCATGCCCCACAGTAGTCACAGTCTTTTCTGTAGCCCCCCTATGTATGCCCCTTCCATTAAACCCCCCCCCCCCCCACAAAAATATACTCACACACCCAATCCCCCCTCCCCCCGAAGAGGCAGCAGTAATATTCTCTTGTCCTCTGTGTCATCCATTCTGTGCAAGGCTGAAGACTACAGATGCCATGATGTCATCACATTGCGTCTGTTGCCTTCAGAGCCACATACAGCAGCCACAGAGGAGAAGAGAGGGCGACTGCTGCTTATCTGTGGGTGAGGAGAGGCAAGTAACAGAGCAAGTGACCTGCCCTTATAAGGACTGAAACATGTGTATCCTTACCAATTTCTCCTCAAAAAGTTTTACTTCCTGGTACCTCATGTCACACAGGAAGTGACTGCTCAGCCAATAACTGGCCATAGTGATCAAAACCTTTACAACAGCGATCGCCAAATGTTAATTTCTGTGAGGGAAATTGAAATCATCAGAAGACCAGAGCCCAGCTGGGTCGGGTCGGGAGCAGCAGAAGATTGACAAGTTCTCCTACTTTTATTTTTTACTTTTGTGAACACCTTTTTTTTTTCCCTTACCAAATTCTTTAAAGTAATTTGAGAAGATAAGCAAAAACTAGATTAAGTTTTTCTTATTCGATGGCAGTAATTACCGGTTAGAATAACAGAACTTTTGCCTTGCTGTCTTCTCTTGGCTTCACTTAAAATATCAATGATTAGAGTTGCAAATTCTCTGGCATTGAAACGTGCCAGTTTCTGGCGCCCCTATAGAGACAATAACAACAATGACATTGTAGCAGTGATTGGAAGAGGAGGTAGAGATGAGAAGAAAGACACCAAGATGTACCTGATTCCTTGTAGCAGAATATTCAGGGTTAACCGGTAGGAATGGAACAGCACTGCGTTCCGTCACCAGCGTGCTGTGATTCTGAGTGGTCAGCCAAACTGTTGGAAAGAAGCACAGGATTGGGAATAATGAGACAATGGCCACAAATTCTGATAAGATGATTCATGTGTGTAAGGGGATAGGCACAGTTATACTCTGTGACACTTAACTGCATTGTTAAGACAAACCTAGAAGCTTACACTCTACTACCATAAAATATTATCTGGTAACTAACAGGCCAGGCACTAAATATAAAGAACAATCTAAAGTCTAAAAGCACTTCTCTATATGGCGTCATTATAATAATATTTGGCTGTGGAAGAATATTCCGATACTAGACTAAGGAGAAGGACGCAGCCTTTTGTCGTTCATTTTTAGCTCCCCCCCCCCCCCCTTCAAAAATCTAACTTTTTCATTTTTTTCTGTGTACAGAGCTGTATGAGGGCTTATTTTTGTGAGTAACAAATTTTACTTCTCATGGTATTTACCTTATATACTTCAGTATAAGCCTAGTTTTTCCAGCACAAAAAAAATGTGCTGAAAGTCCAAACTCGGCTTATATTCGAGTAAAAAATATAAAGGTTTTACCAGGTTTTTGTGGTAAAATTAGGGGCCTCAGCTTATACTTGGGTCGGCTTATACACGAGTATATACGGTATTATTCCAAGCTTTCTACTGGGAAACAGGAAAAAAAATTCCGAAAACTGCATTTGCATCAGTAGATGTGTTATTTGAAGCGAACACAGGGATAATAAATTTATACATGTTTTTCGGCGTTTCAATACATAATACACTTTGTGTATGAAGACAAGTTTTTGCTCCGCCATCTTCTGCTGTTAATAACTATTTCTGTACTGTACAGACTTCGGTGTGTACGGAAATGCGTGTGGTGTCATTTTTTGTGACATGAGCCAATGCTTGCATTGCTATCATTTTGAGGACTGTACGACCTTTTGTTACAGGACGCAACATTTTTTTATATGTTGTAAAATGGTTTAAAGAAGAAGGGGAAGAGGGGGAGGGAGGGGGGTTCTGTGTGTATAGCTGAGCTGTGTGTGTAACTGTATGGATGACGCAGGGTGGTGTGTGTTACAGTATGGATGACGCAGAGCTGTGTGTGTTACAGTATGGATGACGCAGAGCTATGTGTGTAACTGTTTGGGTGATGCAGTGCTGTGTGTGTAAATGTTAGATGAAGCAGAGCAGTTTGTGTAAATGTATGGATGAAGCAGAGCTGTGTGTGCTGTGCTTTAGTGCGACCAACAGGGTTATTTTAATTGGAGTAAAATATATTTTTCCTTTTTTTGAGGCCTAAATCTGATGTGCGCCCTATAAGAAGAGTCTTATAGTCTGAAAAAGACTTGACATTTCTGAACTTTTTAGGATTTATTTATTACTATTTTTCAGACCCTCTAGGGTACTTTAAGCCTAGTTTGTCAGATTGAAACTACAGTATATGTGGATTTTACACATCTACTACAATGTGCATATTGCTCATTGTAACAGATATGCAGAAACGAGACAGCCTTGGGCCTTAAAAAGACCCAAGGCTGTCATGGTGCCGCCATCTTTTGACTGCCACCAGAGGCAATTAAAGGAAACCTACCACAATGGATCTACCTATTAAGGTAGATCCGGTGGCAGGTTCCTCTAATCTATAGCAGTATAGGCCTTTTTAGGGCTAAACCTTTAGTTGGCTAAACCTTTTATAATTTTTTATGCCCCTAATATGCAAATTTGCTAAAGAGGCTACTGGGGAGTGAAGTAGCCGGGTGCTCCGGTTTATTCCCACACACCAAAACATACTGGTAGGTTGATTAGATTGTAAGCCCCATTGGGGACAGGGACCGATTTGTGGGACCAAAATCTGTGTACGTCATGTAAAGGAATTATTATTATTACATATACACATCAAGGAGCGTTAAGAGGTTAAGTGAGGTTTCAGGTAATTGAGGGAATATTTTTGAAGCGTTGGAGTCAGGATTGCTTGGCACAGTGACTTATTCTAAAGTTCTGTGATGTTTCTAAAGTGTTTCCATAAAGTTTGGTGTTGCTTTAAAGGTGTTGTTGGTATAGATGGGAGCACAGTATCTGCACCCTTAAGGCAGAAAGGGTAGCTTTCATTATTCTGAATTTTGGATGAAAGAAGGGAATCTCATGTATTTTACATGTATTTTTATAGGTGGAAAATTGGTGTAAATTGATTTAGTGCAAAATATTTACGGAATAGATAAAACGTTTTATTTTCACTATTTACGATTCTTGTACAGGACTTAAAAAATAAGGAATTGCACAGTTCCTCCCTCCCTCACTGATGTCAGGAAAATTAAAACACACAATTATATTGTAATGCAAATGCTTAGAGAAGGCAGAAAGACATATTTGCAATGCAGGCTTCTGGAACCTGCTTTTAACCTGGTGAAAAATTTACCATCAAAATCCAGCATGGATAAACCAGGTACACTTACTCATAGATCCAGGCTCCGCGACTGTGGTAAGCTGCTTATATTTGTTATTCATGACCTCCTTCCATCTAAAAATCAACTTTTAAAATTGTGCTAATGAACCTGGGCTATGTGGTTGTTACCAAGGCCCTTCTATGATGTAGCTTCACAGGCTTTTACAGGGTGCAAACAGCACTCTCCCATTGTGTTCTGAAAGTTCCTGTGCTGCAGTGAGATTACATCAGGCAGAGGGAAGGTGGAAGTGCTAAGGGAGCAGGGGGGAGGGTGAGCCAGTGACTCATTAGCATAATTTTAAAGTTGATTTTTAGAAGGAAGGAGGCCATGGATAACAGATAAGATTACCATAGTCACAGTGCCCGAATCTCAGAGTAAGTGCCCTTGGTTTATCATGAAGGATTTTAATGGTAGATTTCCTTTAAACTACGTTCCAGGTGCTGCATATAAATTTATACCATCAGATGGTAAAACTATGTGAGTTTTAGACTATGTTATTTTTGCATATAAAGAGTAATGGCAGAATCAGGGCTGGTGGGATGTTCAATAAATACAATACATATTAAGTAGGGAGCAATGATTAATGGTTGGCACAAGGACTGCACTCTAGGTGGGCGAGTTCAAGAGGAAACCAATGACACTTATCCAAAAGCAACAAACAGGTCTTATATTAAAAGAAAGGAAAGACTTCACACCTGTGCTTGCAGCGTTCGGGGCCCATGCCGAGTCAGCACTAGTTTGTTTCTCTGGGCACCCGTTCTGCAATTACACGGCACCCAATAACCTCCCTTTTGTTTTCCCAGCTGCTGTTAGGAGGAGAGAAAACAAAAGCATATTCATATATTCTCAGTCCGCTATGCCCCGACATCCCAGGAAACCTACACTGCGTAGGCCGGGAAGGATTACTGGGTGTGTGCACACAAGCTGCGGCGTGTACGAGGACTCCCCATGGACAGCGCATGTCTACAGGGCTGTCATCACTATTGGAATGTGATCTCTATATTATTTTGAGGAAACGTTCAGGAATCCCCCTCTATGATGTCCAGCAGAAGTAAAAGTTATGATATGTATTTTCGGGTGTGTTTGTAAAGCCCCTTCTCTGGCAGAGATGGCACATGACTCTCCCCATCACCACAAGTTTTCTGGTGTGTTGGGGCAGGGAGCAGGGAAGAAAGGGGCATAGACTTATGGCCCACCAGATTTACTAAAGAGGCGGACATTATTCCAAAAAACTCAGCCAGTTCAGACCTGGTCTACAGATCCGGACTGGTGGAGTTTGGTCCCATATTTACCAAGAGGCTGGAACCTCTAAGTGGATACGGGCGCTGAAGCACCAGAGTTTATGAATTCAGCCCGTGTGAATGCGGCAAGTGCAAGTCCATCCCATAGACGTAAAAATTCTTAACGTTAAGATTTCATACTGAAACCACATAGTACACAGCAATTTGGGACAAAGATCACAGAGTTGCCCCTCCATCATTGCAACCAGGACTGTGTAGGTTCACTTTTATACTGCATCTCCGTAGATGTATAGGACAGTGGTGTAAAAGCTATGGCAAGTGGGGCAGAGGTGGCATTAAGAGCCCTTTCTGTCACTCGATAACACAGTTTGGGACCCAGGATGCAAGGGGCCCTTCATCAGACGTATGGAGACTCTAGAGAGAGGCTCGAATCAACCTGTATTTCCCCTCCATCTTTCAATGGTCTTTGAGTCTTCAGATATTGTTAAAAACTGTGGCGGAGCCGAAAGCAATAATAAGAAGAAACTCTAAACCCAACTGACAGTTTTTTATGAGATGTTCACAATATATCAATCATGAAAGCGTTGAAAAGACTGACGAACTTTATTATGTGTACAGATGTTGGCAAGAGAAGAATCAGACGTGTTGGATTCACAATCCCCAATCCTTTGCATCCCCAATCCTTTGTTGTCCTGCTAAGGGGTAGAACATTTTTCTTACTAATCTCAGAAATCCCCTTTAAAGTACTTATAGCAAGGTGAGGCGGTGATCACTGGTCATTGTGAGATTTCCTGGCTACTAGTCATTACAATCACGGCTTCACTTCATGTACAATTTCCACCCTTCCTCTAAGACAAATATAGAGGATAAGGAAACATTCCCTGCGTTGTTCTCTGATGTCGTGTCACAGAACTATAATAAGACAGGTATGGGGTACCGCTTCTACCCACACAGGATTTAAGGGTCTGAGGCTAAAGACACCAGTACTGTTCCAGGTCACTGCTATATAGCACTTCAATCGTCAAAAAATAAAGCTCATGTGTGGCCTTGTTAAAGGGGCCTTCCATTAAAAACACTATCCATACACCATAGGATTTATGGAGCCAACATGGAGTTAAGTTTATGCATTACTCCTCGTCAGGCATTATGAAAACACAATGGTTTCCGTGTAATATTACCTTGGGCAACATGAGCATAACTGGGCAAGTCAGCTATAGAGACCAGAAAATGTGGACAGCAGTTTCCCCAAAAATCTACATTGCCATTAGTGCTGATGATGATGAACAAGGAAATGTGTGTAACTGAATGTAACCCTAGTAACTTATACTATGGATCTTACAACTGAATCTTTCTATACTGGAGCAGCAGGCTTATTTCTGTTTATTTATGTGTGTATGATCCCCGTACTGCAACATCACTGTGTGCATTATCTCTGTACGACATCACTGTGTCCCCATACACATCATCCATGATATCACAATGTACATTATTATTGGCTTTTTATTTCTTACACACATCCCACTTTGCATTCTGACAGCGGATACCTGACAGGCCTATTATAAATCAATGTGATCCTTGTGCACCCTTAGGTGTGCCTTGATCTGCATGAAAGATGGAGGAAAACTTGAAAATGGAGAGGGGAAAGAGATGGAATGTGCAAACGAAGCAAAGTTGTCAAATGACTGATTGATTGTAATGCATGCTCATGAGCTTATTATATACCTGTAGTATTTTATGTACATGCATCCTCTTTCTCAATAAAAATAGTTAAAAAAAAAAATTCAACGTGATCCATAACCACCATGACTCGAAGCCATATAGCTGGTGTCTGTAGTGCCAAATATCATTCCAGTAATGCATAGTGACCTGTACTTGTTCACATAACATGATAATATCCATGTAAATGAATGCACAGTGATGCCTATACTATAGCATATATTAATATGGAATAAAACACTATAAGAGTAAAATGAAAAAAAAAAATACAAAAACAGAAATTCTTGCAACACTAAATACTACACGGTTTGTAACATTTACACACTAAAGCCCTTCACAAGAGGCATTAAACTGAGATTTATGATGGCTTTTTGTTGTTTGTATGATAAACAAGTCCTTCCTAGGTACTGCAGACAGCGGGAGGAAAAGTTCAATCTGCTGCACCATATTGCACAACATCTGCTTAGGCGAATAATCAGTTCAGTATTCTGCATGCTACCGCCCAATGCTATTTATGAATAATCAGAGAAATCACATCAAAGAATAAACCTAAAACTTATATACTTTCACCAAGTTCTACAGTTTCCAATTACTCAGCATCATAGTTATAACCTGTTACATGGGCAACAAACTGAACAATATAAAACCTATAATGAAGTGGTTATAAAGTTTCCAAATATTATAAGCGATCCCCAGACAAATAATTTTATCCAATACTCCAATAAGCCTTTCCTACTTACAAAGAACATACGATTGTATCCAACCGAATTGCAAACACTTTACAGCAACGCAGAGACCATGAAAAATAAGTCTGTCTTCACATGTCACAAATCCAGAAAAGATATTCCCAAGACATAAAAGTGCGATAA
Organism: Engystomops pustulosus; assembly: GCA_019512145.1. Classification (NCBI taxonomy): domain Eukaryota; kingdom Metazoa; phylum Chordata; class Amphibia; order Anura; family Leptodactylidae; genus Engystomops; species Engystomops pustulosus. The sequence goes on along the minus strand of CM033642.1, from coordinate 240,812,898 downwards.
TGAGCGGAGCTAGCAGTGGTCTCAGATTGGGGAGGAGAGGTTCTGCAGCCTGATGAGTGGTCCAGTTTCTTCCGCACTGGGGGCCGAGTAAGGAAAAGCAACAGAAAAGGCTCTGTCTACTTGCTTAACATGAAAACTTCTGCTATAGCCTCTGCTTACACTGCCGAGAAATTGGCAGCTTTATGGAATGTGGGATGGGTCAGGAACTGCTTTATAAAAAAAACACTATATCAGCCTTTTGGTAAAGCTTTTTTTTTTCCATCGTACTTCTCCTGCGGTTTCCACGCTGGTAGAAAATGTACTTTCTGGCAGCGAGGTATTTTAAAGATGACTAACTTGGGTTAACCCACTACATGCCTAGAGCAACAGACTTGGCTTAAGATTAGATCATTCCCCTTCCCACATACTCTTGGCAATCCCCACATGTGACGTCTCTGTCTGGAGCAAAGAGGATGTGTTGTGCAGGGGCAGCGGAGAGAGGCGAAAAATAAAAAAAAGTTTTGTTGACAAAGTTGTTCATAAAGCTCCAAGTAATGCACAGTAGAAGATCTGTGCAAAAAATGGGAACTGTACGTAAAAAAAAAGTTAGGACAGTACATGGAATCAACAGCAAACAGCTATTACTGCAGGGGAAAAATGTACTCAAAAAGTGGCCAACCCTTTCATAACGAAGCAGATGGTGAAACAGAGATCCACCCCTCTAAATCGACAACTAAAGTGCAATTTTTGGACTGAAAAGGACGAAAAACATAACTTTTAATCTATTATGGTTAACACTACAAAACAACCCATAAAATACAGAATGTAAGTTAATATTATCGATGATGAGACAATATTATAGATGATTAACTAGATTATAAGTCTAATATATTCATCGGGTTTCAATTTATTATACATCAATGTTGAGGAGAGCAAAATTTTCTTTAAAGGGTTTGTCCATTATTTGAAAAACGTGGCCGCTTGCTTCCAAACACAGCGCCACATCTGAGCATGGTTTGTGACGGTATTGCAACTGAGCTCAATTCATCCCTAGAGTTCCAATACCGACATAAAGAATGGTCAGGTGTGACACTGGTTTTTCGAAGAAAGCAAGCTTATTTTTAAACTCCAGAAACTCCTTTAAATCTTGCAGTCAAAACGAAATCCTGGTTCAATGACCCATCTCCAGAAATGGACTATACAGTTACACTCCCAGTAGGGAACTTAAGAGTTCCCTAAGTACCCTAAAAGATGCCATACAAGTTAACAGCTTTTATGTGCAGACAGAGTGCTGGCTGGACTTACTGGCCCAAACCATGTAGAGCTGAACCGAATACAGTGTGTGTGTGTGTGTGTGTGTGTGTGTGTGTGTGTGTGTGTGTGTGTGGGGGATTTATCAATCTACTTATGCCAGAATTCTGGCATCGTTAATGCCTAAAAACCTCTGCTTAGGACAAAATTTGTCAACCCCTTTAGGCCTCATGCTGTCACCTTTAGGCCTCATGACTGTATTAAAGGCTATAGTACAGCCACACAATTTGGGGCCAGATCACAGCCCCTATAGAGGTCTACGGCAGCCGGTCACAGTGATGTGAGCACACATGTGGGCCTCATTTATCAAAACTGTCTGAGAGCAGAACTGTTCTAGTTGCTCATGGTAACCAATCAGAGATCAACCTAAATTTTATAAACAGCTGTGGTAAAATGAAAGCTGAGCTCTGACTGGCTGCCAAGAGCAACTAGAACAGTTTTGCTCTCAGACACTTTTGATAAGTCTCCCCCACAGTGTTTCCCAGCACCTGCTTTGTAAAATATGGGATCTGTCCTATATATGCCATCTTACGGTGTGGCCATTTGGCTTACTATAGAGAGATGAGAGGTTTAGGAGTGCTCACCGGGGTTATGGCCTGGACAAACACATAGTTTTGTGCAAAGGGCCTTAGCAGTTTTTAATTTTTTTATTTTGCACATTTCAGATTGGTATGACAAAGGGTCATGAGGCAAAAAATTCTGTGAGGGAGATTTATCGTAAGTCTCTTAGAGCAGAACTGTTCTAGTTTCCTATGGCAACCAATCAGAGCTCAGCTTTCATTTTCCCACAGCTGTTTATAAAATTAAAGCTGACCTTTGATTGGTTTCCATGGGCAGCTAGACCAGTTTTACCTCAGAAACTTGATGATGAATCTCCCCCTGTGCGTCAAAATTAACTAGACTGATAATGTTCTCTTGTGGGATTTCCTGGACCAAACCTTGAATCACTAATTTTTTTTTTCCGTTCACCAATTCAAGGTTCAGTAAACCCCTGCAAGCCCACAGGTTGGAACAACCTTACTTGTGGAGAGCGAGCTTTAGGTCAAGACCCATTTTTGATGGTAGATTTCCTTTAAATCTGCAGGTCAGACACAGCACCACCCCTGTCACGCTAGCACATAACAAAAACAAAGCCACAAATGTCATGTTATTTCTAGCCATTTCTCATTGTAACCAAGAAATCTGCAATTACGCCAAAGCGTTTTATACTCTGGGTAAACTTGTCAAGGATAGATTATAAATACATCAATGCCATAGGGATCCTTGACGCCTAAAACATCTAAAATCACACCTATAGTATTATACTAAAATAACATGTGAAAGATAACTTAATAGTAGAAGCAAAGACATGTATAACATGGAGTCTTCAAGCTGTCTTCAAATCAGAAGTCAAGAACAAATAAGTTGTTGCCTGTGAGTGTGTGCAAACTGCATAAAGCCACTTCTTCTGCCTCTATATCAGCAGGAAGTCTCAGCACAATTCAGGCATATGATGGATTTTGTAGTATTTAAAAAGAGGGAGGGCAATTTCTAATGGGATATAAAAATACTCAATGACTTTTATTCATCTCTCCTAACGAGTCTTGAAGCAGTTTTCCCACTAACTCCCTTTAACAGTGGATTTGCAACTTCAACAAGCAAACTCCTGCCACAGCAGGATCAGAGAACACTTAATTATATTAGGTTATACACTTTCTTAAAAGGGCAGGTGTCAGGAGTCTTGACCATACAAACCTGCAGATAGTGTTAGGTTCTTGGCCCTAGAGATCTGTGGAACCATACCTTTGTGTGTGTTCTTAGAAGAAGCAGGACTGTGAAAAATGCATTTATTTCCAGGATTGTAGCAGGACTTGGTTCACTAAAGCGTATCCTTACATTGCAGTGCTCTTCGCTCGATACATTGAGCTGCACCTTACGGTTTTCCCCTTTGCTTTGAGTTACTGTTGTAGTAGTCAACCAAAAACCTAAAATGCAGCTTAGTGAACCAAATAATTAAATTTTTTTCACAGTTCTTTTACTACTTAGAACACACACAATGCATATCCCCAACTTTTTTGAGGGACATTTGTAATGGACATTTTTTATGCCCTGAACCACACCCCACAGCTTTCTGATACACAAAAACCATCCTAATGCAACCCTTAGTGGCGCCTACATAGTATAATGCCCCTTCAATCCCTTTATTCACCTTCACTGCAGTTACTTACCTCTTCACTCATCTGCTGCGTACAACTCTACAGTCGGCAGGCTGTCGGCTCCCTGCTTCACCATTGTATTCAACTCATTCTGCATCTGCAGGATGCAGATACAGTTGAAGTCCTGGGATATACCTCCCACTAAAAGTCAAGGTTGAATAAAGCCCGAAATCTGTGACTGTCCCGTAAGATCTAGGACGGTTAGGAGGGATGGTTGCGCAGATCACCAGGGCCAATACCTAACTTTGTCTGCAGTTCTGCAAGGTCAAAACTGCTGCTAGATTCCCTACTATTTCTCCAAAAAAAAAAAGCACCTCGTTTGTAACAGAAAATTATGCAATACTGCATGGAGTACAGCAAGTTTGCAAGTAAATATGAAAACCTATTGTATACGTATCATATCTTACCAGCATCATTTTCTCTTCGATCTACCTCATCGTAGACATCCATGGCCAGTTCTTCAAAGAGCCGGTTACTGAGCTGTGAATAAACAGAGATCCTGGTTAATCAGGAGGAAGTAACAGAGAGTGGGTAGGTGTCCATCACAAGAAAGGAGAGAGGATGAAAAATTGTGAGATAATGACACAGAAGATCACCGGAGCGTACACATATTGGCAGCTCTGTAATTACAATGGAAGATGGAGACGTATGTGATTAAAGGCGGCGGCAAAAGTGCCACTCACAACACGGGCGAGAAAGTGACAAGCCATCCGGCGAAAGAGGAGAAAGTCACAAGTAGTCTGAACGATGAATGAACCAGGCGGAGGTTGCGGATACCCAGTGTACAGCCATCTCAGAACTTACCGCCTGAAGCTTCTTTTTTGCAGCTTTTGCCAGTTCTGACAGGTCCAAGCTGTAACAGAAATGAAAATATAATATGTTACATAAAACCACAAAGATGTGTATAGGCAGCAAACCTCTTCTTCCATCACCCCGTATGGATATTAGCAGATGTTAAAACAGTAAGTAATGGTAAAAGTTACTTTTATTAAAAAAAGGTCTAAATTTGTGCACCGAAACATTGCAAAATATATAGGGAGAATTAATAAAGGCTTGTAATAGCTGCAATTCCTGGCACACCGGCAAAGGAATTGAGACTATGTTCCCCCTTACACCACCAGAGTGCGTTGGGCCGAATTGGGGCACTAGCTGTAGCCTATGCCTTTTCATGGTGTAGTTTATAGCACGAACAGTCGTGCGTTCGATATCAATAGAGGCCGAACCCTCTTAGTATATTTAACGCAATCACATTTTTCCATCCCACAGCCATAGAGATAATGTAATGCCTGAAGCCACCATTAGCGATGTCATGGAGTCCTACGGAAGGAATAAATATGTATAGTAGTTGCCAGTGAACTATAATACAGTTTGATATAATATGAAAGTGACATCAAGCTCAGATTCATATGAAGTCATCTCCTTTCCCTGCCTAAAGTAGTACCAGTGCAGTAAAAAAAAAAATAGATAGGGAAAAGGGTAGAAGCTGCAGTATTCCTGAGAGTGTATGCTGCGAGAGAGAGAAAAGTAGCAGCCAAGAAGCGGAAGAATGAGGATGGCCAAAAAAAACATAGTTTCTCTTTATAATTTTCAACAAGACAATAAAAGGTAAATCCAATGTGATGGAACACCCCTTCAGAAAAATAGCAGAAACCCATATCAATGAACACAAATCCATGTAAAAAAGAAACTCGGGGACAGTAGCCACATGAAGTTCAAGTTTGTACACCCATGGAATGACTAAACTCCCGAAGCACTTCCACACCTCTTGCCGTTTGGCTACGGACATTAAGAGTTATCTGACATGTATTATATTATTAGACTATTAGTACATTTAGCCTCTCACAGTATCACACCGACTGTCACGTAGCATAGACAACATCAAGGCATTTCATGTTCGAATTCTCTGCAGCCTTTGCAGTGCATGACTGCGTTCACACGTAGCGTTTACATTGCGTTTTGAAAAGCAAAACAACAGGTGAGCAGAGGAGATTTACCAAATTACACTGCTGTTAACAACTGCAATGGTAACATGATGTTACTACATTGCGTTAACATTGTGTTATACAAACGCAAATGGTAACAGCAATGAAATTGAGCAAATCTTCTCCCCGCAGTTGTTGAATTGCTCTTCAAAACGTAATGTGAACACCACATGTGAACTATTCTGAATTGGGTAAGATGGATATCCTAAAAAATTAATGGACTTAAGACAACAGGGTATTTGAAAAATATTATTTAGGGCGTGCAGACACATCTTGATCAAGAAGCCTTAAGAGGATTGTGGGGGATGGGGGGGGGGGGGAGGTGGTCAATGACTAAAAAGGATTAATTACAGAAATACAGGAATGTAAGGGGGGGGTCTTACTGTAAAGGAGAGAATATTTCAGCAATATGGCACAATATGTACATCCATATGGCAGCACTAAGAGTTCCTACAAGTAGGGCTGAAGTATAGAATATATAATATCTACTTTTTACACTAAAGTTATTGGACAAATACATTTATCAATTATTTTCTTGAGTAGAAATAAATCAATGTAAGTGGCAGCCATGGATAATGGTGGATATGATGGTTTAATTCAACGTGATGTTTGATAGCAGTAGAATAGCGACATGTAACCACGTAGCACAGTACCTCTGCGGCACACCCCTGGGACGAGTTCTACATCCAACGCAGCACAAAGAGGAACAGGAGAGAGGCGAGAGGTTAGACAGCAAGTTATTGTTAAGACATAAAGATAGATACAGATCACTGGAATACACAGATGGGACAGGACAGCAAATGGAAGAAGGTATATATGAAGGTATATAGGGGCCCTAACAACATAAATATATATGAACCCTACATTAGATTTTACTTTTAAATATTTGTTTTAACCCAAAACTGTAAACAATAAATTAATTGTTCCTATAATGTCAAATGCATTTTAAATGAATTCCGATGAATCCTGACAGATATGGATGAGCCTGCTGTTGAGGAAGGTTTCCCCCTCTATCCACCAAAGCACAATAGGTTACAATGCATGGTCTGGGACAGTGGTGGCGAACCAATGGCACGGGTGCCAGAGGCAGCAATCGGCGTCCTCTCTGTGGGCACTGAGTCATCACCCCAGAATACAGTTCACCAGACAGGGCTCAAAGAATGCTGGCCCAATTATTCTTCCTGTACACAGGGACTATGGAGAGAAGCTGCAATAGTCCAAATTTGCTCTCCTCCTTTCGACTGCGTTGCTGTCCATAGCAATAAATTACTGCCTAAATTGCTGTGCTGACACTTTGCCTTAAATAAGTGGCCTTTGGTTGAAGTTTGGGCACTCATGGTCTAAAAAGTTCGCCGTCACTGGTCAAGGAGATCACTTACAAATACATCCTGTATTACTCCTCATCATTGGTGATACTGTACTTTGGCCACATGGGGGAGCTCAAGTATAGGGATAATGAATTTTTTTCAGATTTTGGAAAGACTGCAGGTTGCATCAGATTTGTACATGACATACACCTTTACTGACTGTAGAGAAGAAAATGAGGGATAAGATCTGCTATTGCTTTAAGACATGAAAACCTGTTTTGGTAATTTATTAGCCAGTGAGGGCAAGTCACAGCATTTCTCTTACCAAACTAATAACTACATCATGAGTCTTAAAAATATAGGTCAGTAAAAGAAGACACCTGCAAACCTCTCCATAAGGGGTTATTAGCTTTGTGCTAGACCAGTGATAGCGAACCTTTTAGAGGCCGAGTGCCCAAGCTACAACAAAGACCCACTTATTTATTGCAAAGTGCCAACACAGAGATTTAATTTGTGATTTATACTCCCTTCTCTGTCACAGTTTTCATTGATACCAGCACTCTGATGACACTAATAAAGCAGAAAATAGTCCCAGGTAGAGCTGTCACTTTAAAATAGCTCTGTGCACAGCAAGCCCTGGGCTGTCTGGGACTGCAGGAAGATCCCTGGAGTCCTCTCTGGTGATGGCCTGAGTGCCCACAGAAAGGGCTCAGAGCGCCACCTCTGGCACCAGTGCCATAGGTTAGCCATCACTGTGCTAGACTATTACAGCGCTGGACCAAGCTTCTTGTGGAATGGAGGATGTGTCTCTTCTGCCTGCTTTCAATCTGCGGTTTCAGGACCTTTGGAGGACCTTAAAAAGGTCCTGAAATGGCTCTTGTGTACATGTGCAGTGAGAGCAGGAACAGAAGTATGAGGATTTCATGGGTGAAGGCACTTCTTCGTATAAAATTTGGTGGGTGGTTTGGATGGTCATGGGTCCCCTAGAAGACTTGGGCCCCAGACTACGCCCAAACCTCCTATATTGTCATCCAATATTGAGCTCAATGACCTGGCAGGATCACTACAGACATCTGGCTCTTAGTTGGTAGGTCCCACAACAATCTGACAACGATGACCTGAAAAAAGTTTTTAGTCAGCAGTTCTCTGGGTGCAGAAGCTGCCTCATTAGCATACACATTAAACTGGGAGTAACTTGGAACCGGCAGAATGGATATAAATAATAAAGACAGGGTGGGAATAGCAGTGCATTTCTCTATAACCAGCATATTATCCTGCTAGGTGGAGGTGGTACACTGCCTATAAAAGGAACATTCCCCATACAGAAAATATCTTTGAATACAAATGTTTTATGTTCATATGCTGGAAGATGCTTTTGTGTAACATTTTGGTGTACAATCCAGCAGTTATGCCACATGGGGAGGACAATGACGGCATCAGTCAAGTGAAAACAGGATGCAGATATGACCAGAATTTCCTGATCAGAACGCACACACAGCACAGTCATCCCTCACAGTATAGCCATGGACTGGCAATAAGGACAGTCAGAAGAAAATGCTTCATAATAGTCAATAATTCTTACAATATCTTCTAATTGAAAGTTAGATTTTCATTGCATTCAGAACACCCTCTCTTTAGGGAATCTGTCAGCAGTTTGGACCATATACTGACTGTAGAAGGGAAAAAGAGGGATAAGATCTCCTGTTGCTTTAAGACATGAAATGTTATGGTAATTTATTAGCCTGTGTGGGCAGACAGTGTTAGGCATTGACCCTAGTGATACATGTAAACATGCCATTGTGTGCGTTTTTAGTAGCAGCAGGACTGTGAAAAATATATTATATAGAGAAGCTTCTGACCCGATTCTTTCCCCTGCAAACTATAAAATGAATGTTGTTCTCCTCTAATGCTCTATAAAGGAGACACTAGTAGATAGTACTGCATTTTCATGCTGACAAGTTCCTTTGAAGCCTCATTATAGTGGTTTTACTAAAAGAAGGGGTTCACTACTACTGTATCACATGTATCTTATGTTTGTTGTATCAGAGAGTAAGTTTTGTACTTGTATTACATCCATACAAGTACAAAAGCAATGGAAACAGAAAATTAAAAGAAAATTGCCTGGGATACCATTACCACAGTCACAGTGCCTGGATCAATGAGTAAGTGTCCCTGGATTATCCATGTTTAATTTGAAGTCACAGGGAACAAACAATTTTTGTATAACATTTAGCACCTAATGGCATATTATATTCTGTAGGTCATTAACAATAATATTCTCAAATTGATATAAAGTGAAACTTTGCTTCTCCCCCCCCCCCCCCCCCTAGATTTTGTGCAACAGATTCTCAATCCCAACATTTTATGGTCACCGGTTATCTTCTTCGAAAAGATATTCTGCACATCTCTTTTGTGTTGTATTTTACCAATTGAAAGTTATACACTGAGTTTTCAGCTTTTAGCCACAGCCAAAAACTGCCAAGGGCAGAGGTGCTTATACCATTGCCGACATAGGGCATCCTCTACACCTAGAGGAGAGGAGGTTCTACCATCACCATAGACAGGGACATCCTCTACACCTAGAGGAGAGGTGGTTCTACCATCACCATAGACAGGGGGCATCCTCTACACCTAGAGGAGAGGTGGTTCTACCATCACCATAGACAGGGACATCCACTACACCTAGAGAAGAGGAGGTTCTACCATCACCATAGACAGGGACATCCTCTACATCTAGAGGAGAGGCAGTTCTACCGTCACCATTGAAAGGGGGCATCCTCTACACCTAGAGGAGAGAAGGTTCTACCATCACCATAGACAGGGGACATCCTCTACATCTAGAGGAGAGGTGGTTCTACCATCGCCATAGACAGGGGGCATCCTCTACACATAGAGGAGAGGCGATTCTACCATCACAATAGACATTTACACCTAGAGGAGAGAAGGTCCTACCATCACCATAGACAGGGGACATCCTCTACACCTAGAGGAGAGGAGGTTCTACCATCACCATAGACAGGGGCATCCTCTACACCTAGAGGAGAGGTGGTTCTACCATCACCATAGACAGGGGGCATCCTCTACACCTAGAGGAGAGGCGGTTCTACCATCACCATAGACAGGGGGCATCCTCTACACCTAGAGGAGAGAAGGTTCTACCATCACCATAGACAGGGGACATCCTCTACATCTAGAGGAGAGGTGGTTCTACCATCGCCATAGACAGGGGGCATCCTCTACACATAGAGGAGAGGCGGTTCTACCATCGCTATAGACAGGAGTGTTCTTTATAATAGAGGAGAGGCGATTCTACCATCACAATAGACATTTACACCTAGAGGAGAGGAGGTTCTTCTATCACCATAGACAGGGGGCATCCTCTACACCTAGGGGAGAGGGGGTTTCTACCAACGCTATAGACAGGAGTGTTCTTTACACCTAGAGGTGAGGCAATACCTACCATTACTATAGATCGAGGTATTTTCTACACCTAGAGGAGAAGTGATTATACCATTGCCAAGCCTTACAGTTTTATTTTGCCTTCCTCTGAACCAACACTGTAGTATTTATAGATGGGGTTTGTCTTTTGTGTACCTCATCTACTCTGACACAATATTAGATTAAACCATTAATAAGGGTTGTCAGAGGACCTGACAGAAGTATTATAGTGTCTGTAAAAACTCGCTTATTGGTTCAGAGAAGCCTCTTTTTTTGCCAGGTTAAGTAACTGAATAGCTCCATCTTAAATTAAATTAAATTAATAGAGAACAATTTCCCCTTTGCTAAGGGTTAATGGCTCTGAACTTGGACTTGTTATACTGGGCAGGTTCATATCTTACATGAATTATATTTTAATGAGGACATGATTTTCGGATGACCTGTTGGTAGTGGAAACACAGGACACCATGGAACAGCGCAGAGCAATTACACTCCACAAACACATTTCTGCAATTACAGTTTTGGCGTTAAATAAAGAGCAGAAGAATGTAAATTCAATTACCTGTCCGCCATCTGAGGAATGATATAATGTCCGTTCTTATGATCTGAAACAGACAAATTAAAGACACAATAGTAAGAGCTTTCAGCATGTCAAGAACATCCTGTGGGATTGGAAACATTTCAGTTACAAGACATTAAACAGATCATTAACATTAATCATGAACGTGCATGAGGTAAGGACGTGATACTACTAGGTGTACAAATTACTGCAAATTACAGCTGCTCATACCCACCCTATAGGAGTGACTGCACCTATAGAGATCTAGCCTGTAAGAGTCTAGTCAACTGCTGGTACCTGTGCATGCTTATTCAAAGGGGAGTGGAAAATCACATCACATATATACAAATACATACGACAGAGGCCTGTGATGGTCGTCGAATAACCCTTTAAAGAGCCCCGGGCACCCCTCCCGCTCGCAGGGCGAGATCCCCGGGGCACCCCTCCCAGCACTTTGCTTCTGTTTTCTCTCCCGTCAGCTGTAAGGAAGCTGAACTGCAGAATGGAACTTTTTCTTTTTGTCATTTACAACGGATGTGTTTGTGAAGGCACATATGTTCAATTCTGCATCCGAGAGCTGTTTATTCCCAAGCATAAAATGTTATCTCCAATTATGCCGCTAAATACCACGTTTCCCCACAATGTATTACTATGTCTCTATAAACAGACAATGAGTCTCTGCGGCGGTGTTGTTTTCAGATGATGTACGAGGTTCACTGCACGAGAATAAACCAAAAACACAAATCCACCATAACAAACAGAATTATGCGCAAAATAAGGCCTGAAGTTTGTCTGTATATTTCCCCACGGATGAATTAATTAAAAAATCTGGATATCTAGATATACCAATTATACGGTCTGCATGGGATAATGAGGCGAGTTCACCTCCATCTCAGACCTTAGCTCCAATTCCTACATATTTGTCAACATAAATATAATGAAGCATAAAGGACAACACAAACCTAACACTACAAGTTAATAGGATATTGTTCATGAGATTGATCTGTTTATTGCTCCCATGATACAAAAGTCATTGATGGCTGCTCAATTCTGCACCCATCAAAGTCGTTAATCTCTCGACTAATGAAGACATTGCTCCTGATACTTAATATAGTCAATGATTGTATTCCACGATTTTCTTCTTTTTTGTCTTATTGTTCCTAAGTCTTTTTTCACAAAATTTTTTTACAAATAAGGTAAAAACTGGGGTTTACCAGCTAAGGGTTTAAAGAAAATTTACCATTTGATTTCATGCATTATGAACCAAACATTCGTTGAGAATGCTGTGGCTTCTCTGATGCAGAAACATATCTTGGTTAATCCCTGAGCTGAGTGGTTTTGCTGAAAAATCAATTATAAAATTTAGGACCTTGGGTAAGCCGGATCCACGTTACACACAAGCTTTCTGAACAGCTAAGACAGGACTAATCAACCTGAGCTGGATCACTCATACACAGCAGCTGGGGGATGGTACAGCAATTGATTATTCTGCCTGGCACGGAGAACTGTGAGTACATCATTCTCTCCCGCAGTGCATAACTAATGTGAAAGGAAAAGCACAGAGCCGAGGCACAGAAGCGACAGAGCATCATTATCAGAATTGAATAATAGTTTTGTCAGCAAAACCACTCAGCAAGATATGATCCTGCATCAGTGTAGCTACAGCAGACTCAAGGTATGTTTGCTTCATAATGCATTAAATAAAATGGCAGATTTCCTTTAAGGATAGCATAAAGTTATCAAATTATTTCTAAACTTCTAGGAGGAATTACAGATAATGTAAGTTTCTACGAAAAGATGCTCCGGAATTTTTATTTAATACAAGATACAAGTAACAGGTTTTTCAAGCCACCCACCTGGTTTCCGGCCACATAGGTAGAAGGCTAGCCTGTCTGTCAGCTCATACTGACACTCTACCAGTCTGTCTGCCAGATCATGGTGACCGGCCTGCCTAAAAGACAAAAACAAAAGTTCTTCTCAGAAACATCAACGCTAAAATCATATCTTTGTAGTCGTCACAAATTACATTTGAAGCAGTAGACAGAAGAAAGCTGTACACGGGATTAAAAGCTATGACAATTCACTTCTACACTCCTGCAGCATTACCGAATATACCTGGATAGGCCATTGTCAATGTAATGCTATAATAATGTGCCTGGTAAACACCGTCTGGTGTGCAATGTCCAAAAAGATGTATAGATGAATTGTAGATTGATGCTCTTGTGCTTTGATACCCTACCTGCCATAGTCGATAGGTGTTCTTCCATTCACGTCTGGTGCTCCTGGGTCTGCTCCATAAACTACCAAAAGCTCAGCCTGAAGGATCTGCCCAGCTTTGGCTGCTACATGTAGTGGAGTGCTCCCTTTCTCCTACAAAAATAAAAAGTATTGAAAACATATAAAGGAGATCAGCTAGAAGACTAAAAGACCCTTAAGATTATGGGGGTGAATTAATGTACAAATGATCATTGTCCTGTCAATAGTCAAAAGTCAATAACCCTTGAATACAGTTTGGGCCTACAAACTACGTCTGGGATATCGCAAGTGAATGGAACAAGTTTCTAGTGACTCGCTTGTGGCCAACATGTGTTGCCAATTTCTACTACCTTACCTGCTTTCTATGCTTCATTGAAATGTTACCAAACATGAGGGTGTCTAAGGCACCTATGTACATGAGGGAAAATATTGACCAGTGATTTCTAGAAGACTGGCAAGGTATCCATTATATCTGGGGTTTTTTCCAGTGACTTTAACCCAAATATCAGCAAAAGAAGTATATGAGGTTTCAACATGTCTGAGCCTTTGACCTCATGATTAAAAAAAAGGTGCATAGCAATGGCATAATTTTATACTATGTGTATTTCGCAAACTATAAAATATTGTCAGGGCTAGCTGACCATCTAAAATATATGGCGGCCTACGACTCCAAAATTAGGAATTGAGCAATGATCACATAAAGTGTATGATGGTGTCCAGAGGTATAAGAAACGGTCACCTTTGGTGTAAATTTCAATACAATTTAGAGTTGGCCACATATATGACACTTACCACAGGGCAAGCATAGGACCCTAATAGAGTCACCCATATTGTACTTAGGCTAAATTCATATGAACTTGTGCCCGCTGTACCGTAACAGTGCCTGGGAGAGGAGGAGGGGGTGATTGCTGATCAACCCCGCCCCTGTCCATAGAGAAAAATGACGCATGGTGCTGTTTTCCAGGGAGACATGTCCTATCTTTTCCCTGGGTACGGATGGTACGCCGCCATGCACCCATTGCCGGCCTATGGGGGACATATACACGTCGGCCGTATATACAACCCCCAACGGCCGTGTGAATTAAGCCTTAGCCCGATAAAGTTTCCATCGGGCAGCAAGACTTGATACTACCTGTGATGTCCTGTGTCCTGCTGCCTTCTGGAGGATGTAAGGGCTGTGCAGTCATTACTGTCTCCAGCCCCTTCATCTGCCAGAAGCCAGCAGGACACAGGATGTCACAGGAAGTCGCAAATCCTGCTAGGAATACATTTTAAAAGGGAGGCCTACAGACAACAATTTCAAACTGGGTTTCCATAATTGTAATTTGCCAGGTTTTTGGAGTGGTTCTGCAACACAGTAAAAGTAATCGCCACCGTTGCAAAACTACATCATAGAGACCCAAAACCTGGGGGAATATCTATAGTTCTTAAATTTCAGCCAACAGCAAAGCTTTCAGTGAAAGGTTATACAAGTGACTCATGAGATACAGGACCAGTGAGCCTTGTATGTATAATCCAATAATAGATAAGTAATATTACTATAAGACAAACACATGGAGACTACAGAAGAGAAAAATCAGGAAATAGCAGTCAGATTACATAGTAACATGATATCAGCAGTGTTGAGAGGAGCGATTACCGGGTGGAAGAAATTGGCTTGAGCACCGAGAGACAGCAGACGTAAGCATGTTTCCAGGTTCCCAGTCCTCACACTGGAATGGAGTTGCTAGAATCAGCAAAAACACACACAAGAGATTAGATAACATCAGGGACAGCCCAGTTGCACAGTCCTCCACCACAGGGAATCCTTCTAGCCTGACTTACATCATCACAAAACATTTAACCTTCTTTAAAAAATGCATATATTATATTACACTGTAACGTGTTTGGCGTGTATGGCTTTAAGTGGGACTATTTCTTGTAATAAAAGTAAAATATAAAATGGATAATAAAAAATGCTAACTTATATAAAATGAGAGGGGTTTGAAGGTTTGTAGTATTGATGATCTCTACATAACAGCTTGACAATACCGCATTGGTGGGGGTCCAATGCTTATCAGAACCAGTTTCAATAAAAAAGGATGTAGCCAGAAATTCATCCCTGTTCTCCATGTAATTCTGCATAAATGTCACCAAAATCCAGTGTAGCTGTTGTGTGGGGTCCAGAGTGGGAGCCCGCACCAATAATATGGTACGGATAACCTATACTATGAGAGATCATCATTATCACAAACCTGGAAATGCTCTTTAACCTGTTCAAGACCTGACACAACTTATTGTTTTTTTGCACGTGATCTTTTAATGGCACCAACTTTTTTTATTCTTTTGGGCTCGATTTCTGCTGCAATTTTTTTTTAAGCAAAAAACTGGATTCTTATTCTATTTTTGTAATGTAATTGTTACTTTTAAACAACATTTTTAGCTTAAAAGGTGGTAAAGTAATGGGATTTTTTTTTCTCTTTAGACTAACAAATTGTTACTCAAAAACGTTGAAGGATATCTACCATTGTAATAAATGGCAAGCAGGTAAGTTTGGACTTACCTGATGGTTTACTAGAGGATGGAAACGACTTTATAAAAATATGTTAATGAGCCACAGGGAGCCGGAGCTCCTTCTGGCTCCACTATCGCATTATGTATGCGCACCCTACTCACTCTGTACTTAGCTGCCTGGTCCCACCCATTGATCGCAACGTTGACTTGTCGGGTGGGACCAGGCAGCAAAGTAAAGAGTAACTATACATCCCAGAGCTCTTCCCATCTCGAAAAGGCAGCAGAAATTACCTGAGAATGTCACTTTAAGGCCATTTTTATAGGATACTGTATATGTTTTGCAATTACAGGCCATTAAATCAGGATGGTGCAGTGAACTTAACAGGGAAGAACATTATCAAAATTAACATGAGGATTCAAAGGATATGTTGGCTAGGAGTATAATGGAAGTGAAGAGCAAGACGATACTTATCAGAAGATAATTACATGGCAATTATAATATACTGGCTACATGGGGATAACAATAATTAGAGAAATACATTGTATAACCCATCTAATAAAGTAGAGAGATGTGAAGAGATAGTTCAGGGTTGTCAAGACATTACATTCTGAATAGCACTCTCTTACTGTAGATAAGTAACACTGACAACATACGGCTGTACCTTGCTAAGGTCTTTGGCAGTCACTCCATCGTCATCACGACACGGTAACTTGTGCACAAACGCAAGCATCTGATACTTGGCACGAATGAACTCAGACTTTGTTGGGCTGGAATGAGTGAATACAGGTGGTCAATCACAATTGCTTCATCTATATTTCCAAAGCCTTCAATACATAAAGGAAACCCATTAGAAAAAAAAAAAAAATTGGTCCCAACAATGTCTACCATAGGGAAGACAAATCTTTGGGTAGTCTTTTTTTTCCATATGTAAGTGTCCACTAGATGTAGATCTTAACGATTCCCCAAGAGTCTATGCAAAGAGTTGGTGCATGCCGATTAGGCCAAGTCTCATTGGCATGCCAGGTGGCGGTGACATTTTTGTGTAATAATATATTATACTACGTCACTATAATATACTCACTGAAGCTTGTCTTGTGGGTTGGCTTTGCGTCGACCACTCTGAACCTGAGCAGGGTCTAATAGTGAGTGTTCCCAAATGGAATTTGCTCCATTGCTGGCCAAAGTGTGCACCATCTACGAAGGGAAAAAAAAAATGGAGGAATACAAGGGTTAGTAGGTAGGTAAAAAACCGAGTTACCGTATTTTTTGGACTATAAAGTGCACAAAAAATCCTTTGATTTTCTCAGAAATCAAAAGGAGCGCCTTATAGTCCAGTGCGACCTATATATGAATTGTACTGACAGACAACAGCTGCCTTGAACTGGGCACAGGTCTGCCACCTGCCAGTTATTCATCCTTATAATCAGGTGCGACTTATAATCTGGTGCGCCTCATATATGAACCTAGACGTTTTACCAGGCATTTATTGAGGGTGTGCTTTATAATCCGATGCGCCTTATAGTCCGAAAAATATGGTAATAGGAATTATCTTTAGTGCAGTTTGACCTCATATTTTTTAAAACAAAAGTAATAATGCATGCAACAGGCTGCATGAAAATTTGTACAAATTTGCATTGCTCCATTGCATATAAAACCAATAATAAAGAAACTTTCTAAATGGTCTTCATTAAAAATATACTTATGTAAGAATAACTCCTATGCACTGAATGTGAGTGTAGTCTTACCCGGTAGTCATGATTTGCCCCAAAACTCTAAACAGTCTACTGTTACCATATAGAATGGTAATAGTGTAAGGGCTGATGCACAAACCTTTGTTCAGCCCAAGAGGCAGAGACTGTGCCCACTGTCATATTCAGGCCTAACTCAGTGCAGGGAGCTGGGCACATGCAGTTTGTATGCATGAGCCTCTTTAAAAAAAAAAAAAATCCTTTGGAAGAAAAGGAACATCAAACCTTTTTTTATATTACATACACTAATAATCTGAAAGAAAATCTACCATCTTAATCAAGCATGATAAACCAGGGACACTTACTCAAATGCTAATGAGCTAGAAAGGTTATGGCATGATATCAGAACCCTACTGTGCTGTAGATTCACAGGCTGTTGCACTGTGCAGGAGCACTTCCCCAATATGTGCTCACTGCTGCCAATATTATAGGAAGTGCAGGGGGAGGGTGAGAATGAGATGTGCTGCTGCTGCTGCACAGTGTGACAACAGGTTGTGTAGCCAGAGCACAGAGGACTTATTTAACACCCCAGGAGCCATTTTTGCTCATTAGCATAATTGTAAAAGTTGATTTCAGAAGGAAGGCGGCCATGAATAACAAATCTAGGATTTCCACATTCTTGTTGCCTGAATTTATAAGGAAGTGGTTTATCATGATGGATTGTGATGGTAGATTTCCTCTTAAAGGCTCTAAGCATGTGGTTATGGTTATGTCTTTCTGACATATTTGTGTTCAATACACAGCACAACCGTTACATTAAATTACATACATTATACATTAAGTTGTTCTTGGACTGCATATCTATACATTAGTAACACACACATATAAATATATGTGTCCCAGAAGAGGCTGTAATAACATCTGGTGATCCGCCTTTGCCTCTTGGCATCTACAAATATTAGGGCAGCCAATAACATTACAGCTTTAATTATTTACAGTGTAATGCTAAGGTAACAGGTATTTTTTTGCATTTACATCAATGAATGAATGAATACTATCACTCTCCACTATGGCTCTATGCCATATTTTGTTTTTATGACAGGGCATCACAAGTACCTTAAAGGTGTCCCACACTGCTGGTACTCATACTAGACCTATGCTTCATTAATTTCTATGGGACTGTGAGATAGCGACCCATGAAGTCTTATAGAAGTGAAACAAGCACTGGTCAAGGATGCAAACCAGTGCTCTATTCCTATAATAATATTTTTTTTATTTATATAGCGCACACAGATTACGCAGCACTGCACAGAGTTTGCCACATTGGTCCTTGTCCCCAATGGGGCTCACAATCTAATCAACCAACCAGTATGTTTTGGCGGGTGGGAGGAAACTATAATGCACTCTTTGAGGATACTTAAAGAACCCTTTTCTAGTGATCTCTGTAGATGGGAAAACCCCCTTCAATTTAACACACACACACACACACACACACACACACACACACACACACACACACACACCACACCCATCCTAATCACCCGATAACACCCCGATACATGGGCGCCATATAAAAAAACAACACTTATACTTACCAAAAGTCTCTGATACGCCCTGCCTATGTATGTTGCTTCATGGAAAACCGGGTTAGTAAACGTTTGATTCACGGTGCATGTAGCGGCCCTAGCGCACAAACACAGTAATGCCGGGGTCCATTACCCCAGCTTCACAGGTTGTGCAGGTGCCAAGACCTGAAGACCAGGAAAAATATGAGTGTGTTTATCCTTGTTCGCCAGATGGAGATTATTTAGGGCGATTTGGGACACTAAACCACTGGTCCATGTGGGCTTTTTTAGTTTCCTAAATCGTGGAGGTGGGGACGTTTATCAGGTCTTGTACGCCAGTTTACTGAAATAATTGCAATATCGGCTGCACCTGCACAATCCCTATAGCCTGCAACCTATATTTCCAATTCTACACCCAATCAGCCAGCCCCCGGGGGAATTCATCATATGCCAGCATGCACGATGCACAGGCGTATGATAAATGTCCCCCTCTGAAGCTCAGCTGTAGCCAGATGATTGTTCTGTCAGAAATGGATAAAGATCTGACCCTCATTATGCAGAATGCAGTTCTATATAAAGAAAATGGTGCTCAGGAATGGGATGGCAATATTCACACCATTGGTTGGAAGCATATTAGGACTATAGCAGTGCCCGGCGGAGAAGGTTATTGACACTAGTCAGCACTGGTGAACACCACAGAATATGGCTACATTCACACGATGTATGCCCGCCGTACCGTAGCCCCTCTCCATAGGAATATACAGCGCACAGACATGTCCTATCTTTTCCCGGGCTATGGAGTGGTACGGTGCCGCACGTGTGCTGCACCGTGCCCCTCCCGTACAGGGCCGTGAGCCCATAGAAGTGTATGGGGGACGTATATCGGCCGTATATACGTCCCCCATACATGTGTGTGAATGTAGCCCATCACATCCACTTATCAGTGCATGTTGTCATTTCAGACTTGGACAAGTCCAAAGCCACACTTAGCAAGAAAATAAAAGTTAGCTCAGCATAGTAGAGGCAATCCCTGGCTTAAGAACAAACAACCCCTAGGTACAAACAGACCTCTCTATGCTTTACTTTAGTCCCAGGCTGCTATGATCAGCTGTAAGGTGCTTGTAATTAAGCTTCATTGTTAATCCTTGTTCCCACGTTTAACCCAAATTTTAAATCTAATTGTCACAGGAACCAAAATAAATTGGCTGCAGTTACACTTTCACCTGTTCTGACTGGCATACAAACTTAAAGGGGTATTCTCGTCTCGGCATTCACATTCAGTTTCACTAATCTTCCATATATAAACATTTCTTCAATTGGATGTTATTAAAAAAATGTTTCTGTGTGAAGATAATTTCCCATAAACATGGCCATATTGTCCCTTAGAAACGAGATAGCTTCCTCGGTTACGACCATGTCACATTTAGGCAGCAGTGGCCAGACATGCGCTATTGAGCCCTGCCTGACCACCTGGCTTCAGCAATCATCACTACAGGAGGGCTGTGGGACCTGTAGTAATTCTCAGATATTTCATATACAAAAACTTTTTGTTTATTTGTGCAATCCATTCAGCAGAGGTGGCCGTATCCGAGGAAGCCATCTCGTTTCTAAGGGACCATATCACTACATCTATGGAAAATTATCTTCACACAGGAACATTTTTTTTTAATAACATCTACCGTAATTGAAGAAATGTTTATTAATGGCAGATTAAACAAACTGAATGTGAATGCCCAGAGGAGAATACCCCTTTAACCTATAGAAATTATCCTGCTTTTAACCCAGGGACTGCCTGTAGATCCAATGAAAGAAACATGTGCACCCTATTAATCATAGCTCTTTTTTTTTTTTTAATAATATATTCACCAAAGCCGGCTCCTTTCTCTTTAGCATATAAAATCTCTGCTTATACCAGAAGTACCAACACAAAGTCATAAAGGACGCATAAAGCAACAAAACACATGTAGACCACAGCCTGTATTACAATTATTCCTGCAGCTAGTGAAGCTCAATGACTTCTGGGTCTATCAGGAGAACAGAGTTCCCACTGTCTAGCTGTATAACGGGAGCCATGGTCTGTGCGCACTTGGAAAGCCGGGACTTTGTTCCAATGGACAGAATGAGTAATGTTTTTAGTTACAATAGGAAATTGTGTATTGTCTGAGGAATGGTCAGAACATGCCCTGTAGGCTCTCTGAATAGGGAAATATGTCCCCTAACACTGCCGGGTAGTGAGCGCTTTGTATGACACTTATGTCTTAATGTTATTTATGCTTTTGTTGACATTTACCAGTTTTAAAAGAACGTATACTGTATTTTACAGTCACTTATAAAAACCCCCATTATAAAAAGTATTGCTTTTTACATAATATTTGTTTAGGTCTGAAATATAACATGTTAATTTTATAATCTAAATAGAGCGCAGACTGCAGCAATCTCCACTCTGGCTTATTGTGGTGGGGTCTTATTCATATTCATGCACACAGATAGTAAATCCTTATTATGAAGCTTCTAAGGATGCATACTGCACATGTTACAGACCTGTACTAACAATGGTCTTCTATGTGGCTTTGGAGTACAGTATGAACCTACAAAATTTTATTAGGCAGTTACTTAAAGGAGTTTCACCATGAAGACAAGTTTCTTAATTATGCTCAGGATTTCCGTGTGATGTCCTGGAGCTGAGTTTCTCTTAGTGATGTGTCATTTGCAAACTCACCGGCTCAATGGCTCCATCAGTGAGCCGATGGTTCACTTAACCCCGCCCCTAACCAGCTCACCACGCCCCCTTTCACTTGATACAATAGGGTTACAAGTGGACTGGCCTGCTGCTCCCTATTATATATTTAATAGGAGCTGTTTAGAAGCCAGAAGAGCCGGCTCTTCTTAGTGAGCGGAGCCTAATGAGCCAGCTCTCTAAGAAGAGCCGTAATTCCCATCACTAGATTATCACTCTGCTCCTTGCACTCTAGCCCCACCCTTCTGCAGTACAGTTCACACTGATAGACACAGACACTGACTTCCTGCCGGTAGCAGCATGAGGAGAACTGCTACAGACATATAAGGTTCAAGTCCCAGGATCAAGATCTGCAAAGAGTTTGTATGTTCTCTCCGTGTTTGCGTGGGTTTCCTCTAGGTCCTCTGTTTCCTTTCACACTCCAAAACATACTGCTTGGTTGATTAGACTGTGAGACCCATTGGGGACAGGGACTGATTTGGTAAGCTCTGTGCGGTGCTGCGTAATCTGTGTGCCCTATATAAATAAAGGAATTATTATATAAGTTCTTTATCTGGGGAGGCACAGCAGATCTAGTGTGTTGTGGAATAGCAGAGATGTAGGACAGCTGACTGTCATTGTGTGCAATAGGCATCTCATGGGTCTCATCATCTCTGATCTTTCTTCTCTCTCTTTCTAAGTGTCAGATACTAGGACAATGTTAAGAAGCTAGATAAAAGTGTATATACGTAAAGCTGTACCCTGATAATCTAACTACATTGTCAGCTCACAGAACTATAGGGATCATGAAGTGTCTGCTCAGAGAGTCACCGCCCACACTGAGCAGCCTATGGAGTGATAGGAGCTAAAACAGCAAAAAAAAAAAAAAAAGTAAATTGTAAAGTAAAGGGTTAAAAAAGTTCTTTATTGTGTTGACATCACTAGCGGATCGAAATATTAGAATTTTCTTTCATGGGAACAACCCTTTGATTTGTATAGAAAATTACTTTAATTACCCTTTGTTTTGAAAGTTGATTTTAACAAGTTTTCCTTAGTTTTCAAGTTATCCCCTATCCACAAAATAGGGGATGGAAATGTGATCAGTGAAAGTCTGACTGCTAGAACCCCTACCGATAACAAGACCGGGACCACCAACAATATGGAGAATGGGGCATACTAAAAAAAAAAAGTAGAGCACAACGCAATTGCTGGGGGTCCTGTTCTCATGGCTGGTGGAGGACTTCGTAGTTGGACCCTCACATTGTCATCCCCTATCCTGTAGATAGGTCATAATTTGAAAACTTGGGACAAACACTATTTCAGCCTAGAACTGTATAGTGGTTCGTGATATGCTTGCTTCTAATAGTAGGCACAGTTTCCTAGCTGATGCATGTTGGTGAGGTTTCAGTAGCACTACCAGTGCACCCTGACGACAACATGTGAACCAAGCCTTAGTAACATCCGCCATCATTGTGTTGTAATAATTTGAGTCTTGTTAAGGAGACACTTGGAGCCTGACCTGTAAGAGTGATGAAGGCCAGGAACTATGGCGAAGGTGCTTGACAATTGAGATGTGTCTTCCAAGACTGCGGTGCACACTACAGCATTCATCACAGATCAGCACTCCCCGATTTATGGAGGCCCAGCCAGGATCTGTAGAGCAAAGCAAAGAAAATCACAACATAAGTAAAACATTACAACACACAGTATACATAGCATCTGAAATCAGAAAATGGAAACAGGCATTCACATGCTCAAAAGTTTGGGGTCACTTAGAAATTTCCTAATTTTTTAAAGAAAAAGAAGCTAACATTAAATAATTTATAAATACACTCTATACATGGTTAATGTGGCAAAGGACTATTCTAGCTGCAAATGTGTGATTTTTTTAATGCAATATCTCCAAAGGTGTATATAGGACCATTTCCAACAAGCACCAGTCCAGTGGTTTAATGGTACATTGTGTTTGCCAACTGTGTAGGAAAGCTAATGGATGTATAGAAAACCCTTGTTCAAATATAAAAAAAGTAAGATATCGGGGCACATTTACTTATCCGGTCCTGCGTGTTCCCCGACCCCGAGTGTCCGACGAAAATGCACTGCGGCGCGATTCACTTACATTGTGCGCCCGATATCATGTGACGCTCCCCGCTCAGGTCCGCCGGAGTTCACCTCCGACGGCCTGCCCCGATTTCTGACGCATGAAAGCTGGAGCCGTTGCGCAAAAATCCGATTACGTGCAACACAATCCCCATCTAAATCCCTATCCCAGGGGCGCGATCCCCGAAAACCCGATAGAAATGCAGCCGGGGGACACTTAGTAAATAAGCCCCATCATACTGCACAAGATTAATGCAAAGACAGCAACATCTCTCCACAAGTCTTCGAAAGGAACATTGTTGACCCCCCTGACATTCAACAACGGTAACTGTAATCCAAGCTAAGGACAGGGCTTGTCTATATATGTTGCTGCATCCTTTCTCTGGAAGTGCTTCAGCAGACTTGGCTCCACCAATGATGCACTTAGACAGTTACCGTAATAATAGGAATAATAATTCCTTTATTTAAATAGTGCTAACATATTACACAGCGCTACACAGAGTTTGCCAAATCAGTCCCTATCCCCATGGGGCCCACAATCTAATCAACCTACTAGTATGATTTTGGAGTGTGGGAGAAAACTGGAGGACCTGGAGGAAACCCACGCAAAAACAGAGACAACATACAAACTCTTTGGCAGATGTTGACCTGGATTGGATTTGAACCCAGGACCCCCGTGCTACAAGGTTTGTATATTATATAAACAGCATGTGTACAGCACACAAATTTTCAATAATGTATACAACTGAAAAACAGATCAAACACTGAAAGTTCCATTATACAAGCATCATCCATAATATAATGATTCAGGCAGTTACGTACAAGATGGGTTCTGTAGGTTTGTTCTTATGTTGAATTTGTATTCAAGTGGAAACTGTATATTTTAGAATTGTAACCCCCAGCCAAAAAATTTTTTGGTCTCTGTGACAATTGGATTTTAAAAATGTTGGATTGTCATAAGAACCAGGATCAAAAATAAATCTTAATTACAGACACCTGTGATAACTGTTATAGCGGATCATTGTAGCCTAGGGCTAAAGTACAGTAAAATTACCAATTACTCGAGGTCCGTTTGTAACTAGGGGTCGTCTGTAAATCGGGTGTTCTTAAATAGAGGACTGCCTGTATATGAATAGTTACTAGTCTTGGGGGCATATTCTAGGCATGCACCAATAATGACACCGAGACATCTCCATAAAATGTGAACACTACATACAACCTTACATAACGTAATATAATTCACATGAAAGAGAAATTCTCAGTGGGAAACAAAAGGTTCAGACTCCAACAAACCTAACATGAATAATTTAATGACACTGAACTTCTGGGCGCCAGACCGATTGTGACAGGAGAAAGAATATAAAAGATAGTATCTCACAGCAAACCAATGGTGACGAATGGGACCGTATTAATAAAAGGGGCCATCGCTTTGTTTGTTCCTGAACTTAACACATCAGCGCGGCAGAAATCCAGGCAAGCCGCCAGATTATTTCAGCGTCACCTCCCCTCATAAAATAGAAGATGTGATCATGAAGTGAAAGTGACCTGTGACGGGATGTGGAGCAAAATAAATGGAAGATTTACAGCCATTTCCATGGATATCAATAGTCCGTAATGAGAACTAGAATATCAACATGACATTAATGGCACCTAAAAGGAATGCGTCATCTACCAAGTACTGATTACTATTAGGCCTTAAAGGGATATTCCCATACTGTAATGTTATAACATACTGCTAATATGTGCCAAATCTTTCTGGTCTTTATGATTCCCATTTACCAAGTACAGGGCGATGTATACATCCTAGGACACCCTTTAGTTTAGTAACATAATGGAAAAAAACATGTTACTACTAGAGATGAGCGAGTATACTTGTCCGAGCTTGATGCTCGTTTGAGTATTAGCGTACTCGGAACGGCTCGTTGCTCGGACGAGTATTTCCCCTGCTTGAGATCGAGCATTTAATTAAGAAAATACAGTGAAGAACAGTGAAGAATACAATTAAAACAGTGAACACAGTGAAGAACACATTGCAGATGTTCCGAACATCTGCTAACTTATCTAAAGACACACGTGCCGAACAGTGTTCTTCACAATAGTATGTGAAGAACAATATGTGTGAAGAACACATTGCAAATGTATGGAAATATCTGCAATGTATTCTTCACACATATTGGGGTTTATTATTCCATGTGAGCACTCGAGCATCGGGAAAAGTTCGACCCAAGTAACGAGCACTCGAGCATTTTAGTTCTCGTTCATCTCTAGTTGGGGGGGCCTATCTTTTAGGGGATGTCAGGAACATAGGTATTCCTCAGGTATTAGACACTTTCCTTGGTGCTGAACACAGAACCAAAAAGTGCTGGACTCAAGTGTTATGAACCCACATTAGAGATTCACTGCGTAAACACCTTTTTTTAATCATAAGAGATATCACAAATATGACCCTCTATCCAATAAGATGGCCACATTCTGGACACAGCCTAAAAGACTGGCCCTTGAAAACCATTGCTAGCTGGGCATTCAGATACCCTAGGTCAGTGGTGGCGAACCTAAGGCACAGGTGCCAGAGGTGGCACTCGGAGCCCTTTCAGTGGGCACCCAGGCCTTCACCCCAACACAGACTTTGCCAGACAGGACTCAGGGCTTCCTCCTGCGGTCCAATACAGCTCAGTACATGCCATGCTCAGCGCCATTTTAATGCAACATCCCTTGCTGCCAGGGCTACAGGAGAAACAAGAAAGTGTGGACAGAGAGATTATTTTTGGAGCTCCTGGTCTGGGAACCTGGATTCTTCCTTTTCAGGGCACTCTGCGAGGAAGCTACAATCCAAATTTCTCCATCATATTTCTATTATATTGGTGAACACCGGACGGCAATACGATTGAAACCTGTGATGTAGCAGGTGTCAATAAGTTACAGCTTAAACTGTCATTTTGGCACTTTGCAACATATAAGTGGGTTTTGGTTGAAGTTTGGGCAATCTCCAAATGGTTCGCCATCACTGCCCTAGGTCATTTCCCTTTTGGTTTTCAAAATTAAGAGGAGTCCTGGGTGGAGGTTAAAGTGTCTAGTAGTCAAACAATGCATAGACCCAAAAACACACATAAAAGGAGTACAAAATCATGTATTTTATGTTTGATACCACTATACATTCAAGAAAACTTTTTTTGGGTGAACCTATGGCACGGGTGCCAGAGGTGACACTCGGAGCCCTTTCAGTGGGCACCCAGGCTTTCACCCCAACACAGACTTTGCCAGACAGGACTCAGGGCTTCCTCCTGCAGTCCAATACAGCTCAGTACATGCCATCCTCAGCGCCATTTTAATGCAACATCCCTTGCTGCCAGGGCTACAGGAGAAACAAGAAAGTGTGGACAGAGAGATTATTTTTGGAGCTCCTGGTCTGGGAACCTGGATTCTTCCTTTTCAGGGCACTCTGCGAGGAAGCTACAATCCAAATTTCTCCATCATATTTTATTATATTGGTGAACTCCAGACGGCAATACGATTGAAACCTGCGATATAGCAGGTGTCAATAAGTTACAGCTTAAACTGTCATTTTGGCACTTTGCAACATATAAGTGGGTTTTGGTTGAAGTTTGGGCAATCTCCAAATGGTTCGCCATCACTGCCCTAGGTCATTTCCCTTTTGGTTTTCAAAATTAAGAGGAGTCCTGGGTGGAGGTTAAAGTGTCTAGTAGTCAAACAATGCATAGACCCAAAAACACACATAAAAGGAGTACAAAATCATGTATTTTATGTTTGATACCACTATACATTCAAGAAAACTTTTTTTGCGCTCTATGTTGCTCGTAAAATTATCATTTGGTGCTCGAACGTGGAACAAAATTCTACTTTATTATTAAAAATTATATACACATACACAGTATACAAAAAAAAAAAAAAAAAAAAAAAAGGCTAAAAACTTGCTAGAAACCATACTAAACACTCTGCATGGGATATGAGACACATCTCGATGCCCAGACCGGGCTTGTCATCAGTCTATGGCGTTTAGTGTATCTGACAGTCCATTCAAGACTCTTTTGGTGCAGTCTTTAAATGGGCTGTCAGATATACTAAACGCCACTGACTGATGACGAGCCCGGTCCGGGCATCGAAACATGTCTCATATCCCACACATAGTGCTAGGATATGAAGTGATACCCTCTGGGATCCGAAATTGGGTCACCTAAGGTTGCCTCGTGGACACAGCATGAAAGATAAGCGAAGTATAATTGGTTGTGGCTTTTGCACAACCCAAGAAGGTGAGCATGTACCTATATCTCATTTCCAACAAGATATACTACACTATATCAGCGCTTTCCTTGTTTTTTAAAAAAAATATCTCCATATAACGTGCACCTCTATAACACAGAATCCAGCTTAGACAAAGACTAATAATTTTTAAGAACTATCCTATTACTTTATCAAGATGGTCTCATCATATTTGGTCCCCGGTCCAAATCTGTTGGTGGCCAGTTGCACATGCCTGTATTCTTGTCAGTTTTTTACATCCGTATTTGTTGGTCACATTGTGAATTGGATAATATGATATAGATAAAAAAAAAAGAATAGTAAAAAGATTTGCGAATATTCATTGTTTTTGATCCATTTCCGATGGAACACTGACGCAAGATATTGATCAAAATACTGTCATGTGAAAGTGGCAGAAAGCATATTGTGATGGAAGTCACTTGCGAAAACCATTAAAAGAAATTTTAAAAAAATTATTAAACTATAATAAATGGCACACGTATATAGCAGATGGTGTTGCCCAGTATAAACAAGGAATAGAATATGGAGAAGACTGAGGATCACTAGTTGTTACTGGAACACTTCCAAGAAGAACATCATGAATGAAGCACCATTTAGATGAACATGTGTTTTCTTCATTCCCTAGTCTTCTGCTATCTAAGTTGGTGGTGAAATGAGACATACATTACGGAGAATGACCTCCATGAATTCGGTCTTCGGAAAATCTAGCTGTGTAAGCCTCTCCAGCATGACAAGTCATGCATTCACTACAGGTACACAAAACTTGCTTCAGGTCAAGAAAACGCATGAAGTTCTCTTCAGCTGTTGCTCATATAAATGCATGACTGCTATACAGAGTGACACATTCACATATAATTGAGTCATTTCTTGGTAACCCGGGGGTGACCTGCCCTTCCCACCTATTTAATCAAGTCCCAGCAAGAGCAAGAACTTAAGCCTCCCACTACTGAGATAATGGAGGCTTTATAGAAGAGGACAGATAATCTCAATACCAGAGTGATCTCTTATAGAGTCCACTACTCTCTCCACGCCACATCGTTGGAGGAAAACAAAGATTGAGACCAACCCAGCAACTCCAACCTTTATAGATATTACACATTAGACATGACATTAGACATGAAGACCAATAAGAACAGTAACAGTGACTGGTTATCTACCATCATTTACTTTTCAGGATATCTGAAACCTCTTTAAACCCCAGCTCATTCTAATCAACCCCAAACAGAAGCCTTTACGCCAGTGTCTGCAGGCCCCTTTAAAGTTTTTTTGCAACTACATAACACAGAAAGACTAGTAAGGGTTTCTTCACAGCCATTTTTGATAGTCTGATGGATGTTTTTACAAACCATTAACCCCATGGTCCACACTTTGACACACCTTAGCAGATACTGGTCTTAATAAAATCCCTTCACTAGTGCTTCCCAAGTCTAATCTGTGCAATCCTGGAATGCACCAAAGAATTAAATTAAGGGATGAATGAATAAGCCTCAACTGGAATGAACTATGCCCATTCTACATATACTGTATCCCATACGATGCATATTCATGAACATATAGAACTGGTAGCTCATGGTTTAAATGGAATCAACTAGGGGTACAGCCATAAAGCAAAGAGAACGTGGGTAGGTTTTGGTCAAATATAGGAATAGCTGGTTGATTACTGTAGTGAACAGAGGGAGGTGAAAAATCGGGTCTAGCCTGTGGCCCTCTTTGAAAGTGGCCAATGGGAAACAAATGAGTGAAATGAGTTTTGTGGTAACTGAATTAGATGTGTAAATGGGGATGATAAAAAAAGGTTCCCATTACATTTGTGGGGATATTAGAGAAAAGATACTGAAGAGGCCAACTCTCCACCGTGTTTATAGCGGTAGCAGGAAGAGTGAGTGAAGATAAGGCCATCATGGTATAGGGACACAGAGAAGGCAGTGTCAGATGGAGTCAGTTTTACTGGACCCAGTAAAGCCATTTGTTGGAAAATTCCATTGCTAAACAAGATTGCCGCCCCCCCTCTCACATCTAAATCCACAGGTTCTGGAGACACGCTGTGTCGTTCCTGTCCCACTGTGTTTCTTGTAAAAATACTAAGCCTGCTTTCATCTTTATTTAATTGATTGGAGACCTTCCTTTTTATGTAGGTCGCTAAACCCCCAAATTCCAAGAGATCCATTTAAAATATTCCTAACCATTTGTCTGGGCTTTTTCAGGACTCTAAACCAGGCACATGTCTTTATGGACCGGTGGTTTAGATTGCCCAATTTGTAGATATTGTTTAGGGCCACAAAACAACTTATGTACTCTTAGCACCCATGTGCTTTTAATGAAAGCAGGAATGTACACTTTAGCTTCTGCATGCATGCACCGTACAATGGCCCACACACTCGACAGTGAAAAACCAATGGCACACAGCTTTAGTAGATACAATACTTTATAATAGATAAAGTTATTTTTGATAGACCATTAGCCTGTTACGTTTAAGAGTAGACCATGTCCTATTCCGATCCCCTTTCAAAGGCCTGAATTCAATGGGTTAGTGAAAATAATGGGACCAAGTGCCATTGGTGAAAAACAGATAGTTGCTAGGACATACTCTTCAGAGCCATGAAGTTAACTGCAAAATTCATCCATTTTTTTCCACAGAAAGAAAAAAAAAATAGATGCCACATTGATGAAACTAGACAATAAAATAGACATGTTACTCACTGCTCCATATAGGCTCTGACACGGGCATAAAATCTTAGGCTGTATGCACACGAACATATTCCCGCCAGGCGGGCATACCTTCGGCGCCATGGAGAGGAGGAGGGGCGATCCCAGCCCTCTCCATAGAGTTACACGGTGTACGGGCCATAACACAGGGAAAAATAGGGCATGGAGCGCCTGTTGCCATCTGTGGGGGGTGTTTGCATGCGGTCGTGTGCATGAGGCCTAAAGGTTTGATACTTTAAAACTGGCCCTGGACAGTGCCTATATAAGACTATTAGAAGTTGTCCCACTTTCATTTTATTTTGAGACTTGAGATTGTTTAGCGCACCTCTAATATCCAGCACCATGCATTTTAATAATCTCGGCGGTACGCCGCCACAAGCTGTGAAATCAATGTTAAAACCCTTCCGTCAGGAAGCGGCCTCTAATTGCAAGCTAAAGAAAGCAATGTGTGCTCCATAATCAATTACGTACGATGGTGGCGTGGACTATTTTAGTTCTCTATCTGAACGCCTATTAAAAAATATCTGAATTGCTGTTGATTGCGGCATTTTACACGGCGCATGATTGACTGAAACCCAAGCGTCAGGGAGTCGCATAAGGCTGTTTTTCCAATTGAAATAGTGCAGAGGCCAACAAAAATCTAAACCTGTATTAATTCTAAGTCAATCTTTCCAGTGGGAATGTGGCCGTGTATGCAGAATGGACAAACTAGGCGACTGAATGTGAAGGACTATGGTTCTTCACCTCTACAACTCCTACGTGATTTTACATCACCTGAACATCGGGAGCAGCCATTTTACAAGCATTTACCAGCATATATTGTTTGGCACACACCTCAGAGAGATAAACACTATTGACTATGGCACAGCTTGTACTTCACATCCATTTTGGTAAATTCTTCTCAATGTATTCCTAGGAACGAGGCCTGGTTCACGACACAATATCCCACACTAATGCAGGTCCCTTTTATTATACCACCAATTTACATCTCACTTCAAAGTTTAATTTTCTTGATACAAGAGATACACCACACAGCCATGAATGAAATATCACCTGGAAGTTGGTAATCCGATTTACAACATACCGGGTGGTTTATTGGATCAATCTTTGACAGGCCCACTTAAACTTCTACTAGCCAAGGAACGGTACCCTTATATTTGCCTGTGCGCCGTAAAATAAAAGCGTTAATCCCACCCTCTTGGCTTATATGAGATTATAAAATTGATATCAATCCTTTGAAGTGGATACATTTAAAAAAGCAAAAAAAATAAAAAACAAAACTGATCAGGATCACAGTATCAGAAGTAAGTGGCTTTGTGCCTCGTATTTGAACATATATCTTTTTAAAACAGTCCTTTAGAAAAATAGTACAGTTTTCGCACCAGGTTCGATCAATCCTCCCCGTTTTGGCAGCCACGAATTTGAATTTAGTTTATTTCTCATGTAAATGTTTTCTTCCTCTCTCAAACAACAATCCAGATTTCAACACAGCACTTATTATATCATCGTACAGCAGATAAAAGGTATTGTAATTTGTTTTACGTAACTATGTCAGGAATGTATTACCTCATTGCCTGTGGCTATGTATCTCACACATTCCTTACTGTGGCATCTGGAATTGTAAGAATGACACTAGGACAGGTGAGCGGCAGACATTTTATTGGCTACAAGTCGTGTCAATAAGCACTATTTGTAGACTTATTAAAGGCCAGTGTAGAGGTATTTTTAGGTGGTCGCAGCCATCGCCCGATTTAGCCATTTTCAGCTGCAGATATTTTTGAATCCTGCTTGGTGTTGCGGATAGTATTTTTGCAAAAGTGCCAACCCTTCCATATAATTGGGTGGTGTGTTAGATGCCTGTTATACGCTACAATCATTGCGATGAAACAAACCTCAGTATGACCAACTGGCCATTGATACATAGAAATATAGGGTAAAATTGTCATAAAATTGAT
The DNA here is from genome assembly GCA_019512145.1 of Engystomops pustulosus. Classification (NCBI taxonomy): domain Eukaryota; kingdom Metazoa; phylum Chordata; class Amphibia; order Anura; family Leptodactylidae; genus Engystomops; species Engystomops pustulosus. Next base: position 240,780,369 of record CM033642.1, on the reverse strand, counting down.
ATTGGTAGGTATAACAAGTACCGTCCCTTTCTATTCAAAACTAATAGATTTAAAGGGTTTGTCCACTTTTAGAAAATAATTGAAATAGTTTATGTAATGAAAAATAATCCAATTTTACAATATAGTAAATAATAATGTAAACCTAGCTGATAGATCAAATCCTGTCCTTTCTACTTGCTTATTTTCCTAAAAATATACTGTAACAATGGTAAAAACAATGAACTCAAGATTGCGCTGAGATCTTAGAACGCACCTCAAAGTTTTGAGGCTAAGGAATGTGGACGTGACTTCAATGTGTGACAGCAGGGAAGTTCTCCAATCAAGAGACCACATGACCTGGGAATCCTGATTTGTTATGATTTATATGCTCCTCCTTTTTCTACTTTTTTCCTATTTTTCTATTTAGACTTGTGAAACCAAATAAACCTGCGCAGTGCTGATTTTCGCCCAGGGCGACAGCATTAGGGAGACTTGCATCAGCAGTTGTCCTAGTCATTGTCTTGCGACCGTGCACAATATGCATTTAAAACTGATTTGAAACAACTATTGACGCACTATAAAGAGGAAACCTTAAATCCTCCCCTAACAACGTTTTTCAACAAGTTTCCCACTGTAACTGGGCCATTTATAAAAGATCCGACCCCCTGTGGGGGCAAATGTTTTAGGCAGAGCTGTACTGGAGCAGGAGGGATACAGTCACGTGATGCTGCACGACAGACTTCCAGTGTGGTAACTAACAGTATATTTATGGAACTAGAAAGACGATTTTTTAAAAATGCAATATCGTTGGCGGTCCATACTACTGGCGCCCAGCATCCACGCACCATCAATCCTATTTATGAGGTGAGCTGAACCGCAAAAACTTTTTTCTCTTTAGAGCTGTACTGGGTTTGCTTAGACCCCACAGCTCTACTTAACCCCTTCACATCCAGCAATCACGTGACTGCCTGGTCTATTACGTCACTGCCGTTGCTTCTATTCACTATACAATAGTGCTTGGTGCACCCAAGGTACGTCCTCAGCACCCAGAGCTCTGCAATTCCTGCCTAACCCACTATCCTCTTCCTAAGATAAGCAAGGCATTTGTCTCATGAGAAGCTTTGGGACGACACTTGAATAAGAGGGAAGTGATTTACGTGGAAGCGTTCAGTGCTGCAGATGCTCACGGCACAACCCGAGTGCATTAACTGCCTTATTAGCAAATGGATTAAACTAGGAAAATCTTTGAAACTGCATAATGGACAGAAATAATAAAAGCATGCTGGGAATCACACTCATGCTACCAGTGCAGGTGGTAGTCTCCCGATAATAAGAAACAATAGTAATAGGCAATCGAGGACATGCAGTCTGTCTGAAAAAAAAGTTGGACATGTTTGAAAAACTTACAAGGAAGATCTTTTATTTGTCCATGAATTACAGTATCTTTCCTTTAAAAGTAGTCCCCTTAGTGAGGTATCACTGAACATGTCCGGTCATTATTAACAACAATATGAGTTATTACTGTGCAACAAGTAAACTGTGGTTCAATTATTATTTTATGGAATATGAATACAAAATTATTAGTTTTATTGCTCTAAGATATTAATCATGGACACAAAAAAAAAAAATATTACTTCCTTACATCCAGCCACATAGAACCTGAATACGTGGTCAGTAAGAAAAATCACCAGCCATTGAGGGCCACATCTGTTCACCAACTGTGCTTACTAAATTGTCGAACAAGTGCTGATACATGCAGGGCATGGGGCGATCAGTGAAGGGTTACCACAGACTACACAATCTCACACAGGGAGAGTTAATGGAAATTTCATAGCTTGGTTACACACTGTTCTCCCCTCTCCCACACACAGCTGGGCCTCCTCCTACCTCCATTATAACAGCCTGAATATTTCAGGGTGATAAAAGGCTGCTTGTAATTCTGTGTGAAAAAGGGTTTACAGTATATATACACAAAGTGCAGGTATGGTGCCAGTATCCGCCCTGGTTCTGTGGAGACAGCACAATGCCAAAATCTATGTGTACACACAAGGAGGTACCTACCGGAAGGCATCTCCACTCCTTTATCACAATCTTAACCCTCTGGTGGATGGGTGGGTACAATGGCAATTACTACAATTGCCTGCCAGTCTGCGGTGTTAGGCGGAATAATGTTGTCTGACAATAGTAATTTCTAGCTGACAAATAGTCATTATTTCTGATGGAAATGTTCTATGCACAGCAGTTTTTGTCAGCATTGTATATTGTATGAGACTATGTGACAGCAGGTGTAATGAAAAACTGTATGTACAATAAAACCATGTGCACCCAGCACAATTACATGTATTTGCAACACCCCTGCCAACGCATAAGCAGGCTGGTAGTTGCAAAATAGCGCCCTCCTCAGGTAAACAGTTAAATTGGTGTAAGTAATTATCCAATGATGTGGCTGTATTGTTAGCTGGAGTGTGATTGGAGAGGTGCTACCACCTGACCAGAAGGAGTATAAAACCCCTGTGCAGTGGGAGCACATGGTCTGTTCAGTGAGAGAGAGACAGTGTGTGCAGCACACCTTCAGTGCTGCCACAGATACTAATCCCAGGAATTTATAGTACCCCAGAGCTGCAGCTTCCACAACTTGGAAACAGCTCCACTTCAACTATCCCAGCCTGCATCTACTATCAGGCTGGTGCACCATCCCTGCGGACCCCTCTCCATGACCACTCCAGCAACCAGAATCCAATGTTAATAGTGTTCAATAAAGAACTGTAAGTTGGTTTGCACAATGTTGCCTCCGTCTGATCCCTGGATACGGCTGCTTACCACCACGGATTTCCCAGTCATTACCCAGGGACCTATCTTACAGACACTCAGGGGTTGACCCAGGGAGAACCAGTACATCCGCCTCTCCCTCTATATCATTTCTTGCACACACCACCTGCTAGAGACCTGCCACTCCGGTCCCCATACCAAGCACTGTGACATCAGGGCGCCCTAGGCCGCACTAGCCAGCCCCTCCGGTATTCTTGGCCCCGGCTGCCTCCAGGCCCACAAGAAAAGGCTAGGGCCGGAGGCGTATATTGTATATTTTTTGCACCAAAAAATCCACAAAGTAATCTTTGAAATTTCACAGCTTACCATTTGTCACAGCTTACCATTTTCTCAATGCATATATTATATAGAGGGATGCATGGAAGTATAAGGAGAACGGTGCAGCTGCTCTAAACTTGTAAAGTTCTCTCTATGACTAGGCACAGTGGGAACTATAGCAGCAGATTTTTCCTAAGTGGGTGATCTTTAAAGCAGGATTATACGTGCCTGTGCAGCTTATTAATGATGATTTTTCTATTATACATCTCCTGGCATAAGATAAACATATAGTTCTGTGTGTATACTGGGCATTCTATGTATATTCACTTTCTTGGTGTTCAAGAAATCTGCACATAAGTAACAAAACTGAGGCACAAGAGTGGATTCTGGGACTAAAATATTAAAGCAACAACTCAGTAGATTCACCTGGGAAACCTTGCACTCACATAAATCAGCTGTTTGAAGATGTACAAACACTGCAGCAATGTACATTTTGTAGTGGCCGTGCTGGGTAGTGCAGCTCAGGCCATTCAGTTTAATGTGACAAAAGGACAGGAAGCAAGAGATCATTTTCAAATAGCAGGTGTGACTTTCAGGTTTTGGACCCCACCCCCTCCATTGCATACAGATCACCTATTCTTTGGTTTTGCTCTCCCAAAATACTAGACAATAGATATGTCAATACAGTTTATACCCACCAGCATTATTACCATTACTAGTAACCAGTTTTATTCTATGCCACAAAGAGGCCCCCAACATCTTTACTAGGCGCAGAGCCAAATCACACATCACAGCACAATTTCTAGCACATAAATATGGTATAAACCTCCTGGTGCGATATAATTCATTATTATCTCTATGAAAAACTTCACTGGGATTAAAGCAACAAATAGATTGTATTGTCCATAAGGGGAGCTAAATACTTGCATATGGAAGGACAACATACCCCCTACATGTTAGGAAATGAGATAACATCACCGTGACAGTTTTAGCTGCTACGTTATACAGCCACACAAAACAATGGATTCCATTGCGCTTTGACAGGCGGCAGCACTGCGTGGCGGTATAAACTTTCTCTCACAAAAATCCAGAAACGTATCCAGCTGTTCGCTATGATAAGCTACCTCCCTGCTATCAGCGCTCCTGCAGTAGATAACTTACGTTTTCTATTGTGTTTTTTATGCATATTATTTTCCAGTAGATCAGCATTCAGGAGCCAGAAGAAGCAAACAATCCAATCTATTGTCCTACAGACGCCAAAGGATGCATTGGCCCACATTTATTAAAGCCCCAGCACCGGTTTTCTGTCCGACTTTGCACATTCTTCTTAGTGCAAACTGCTTGCACAAATATTTATAATTTATATTTAATATAATATATTTATATATTCCGGTACATTTGTTTTGTGGGCCGCGCTATTCTACACTGAAATGGGTGTTCCGTAGCACAGTTGGACCATGCAACATATTTATCATGCAGTGTCCAGCAGAACTGCGGCCTTTGTTAATGATGCACCCAAAAAAAAGTTGCTGCACTCTGTCGGGGCAGCCCATGGAGCACAAGCTTCATGAAGAACGGGCGCCACAATTCATGAATTTGGTGCACCCTGCACACTACACGGGCAAACTGCACCTATTCAAGTTTGCACGGTTTTGGATAAATTTAAGCTGTAGTCTCTACTTTCTGGAATGGTGGGGGAGGGGGCTCATCTAAAAGTTTACAGACACAAATTCAGATTTTTGGATATTGGAAAGCCGCAGCATATACCGTATTATAAAACGAAAGAGCATAGGGGAGGAAGCGACAGTGTAACAGCATGTGAAGCTACAAAATGGACATGCTCTGGAAACATCCCCCAGAGTCCTTTAGGATCATTAGAATAATTTGATTTTATAAGGATGAAGTCCATGGATAAGAAACATAAGAATGGTACCACCACAGTCACAGTGTCTGGATCTGTGAATAAGGGTCCCTGGTTTATCCATCATTAATGATTTTTTCTTTACAGGGAATATTTCACCAATTTAGTCTGATTAAATAAATCACTTTTTCTAATCTGTTTTTATTTTATGGTTGCAAATTTTTTTTGCCTTGATTTTGGAGGCTTTCGTCTTGGCCGAGTTCCAGATATAGTGTTTAGTCATACGTTTTACAACAGCTTTCTATTTAACCTCTATATTAATGTTATCCGTCTTGTCTGTGATGTAAATGAGGGGACTGCTGCAAAGAAATCCCACATAGTGTGTGACAGTGTCAGTCAATGAAAAAACCTACTCTCCAGAGTGAGAATCGCAAAATGTAGTACTATTCATTCAAAATAAACAGCAACAAGAAAACATATTGAAAATAAATCATTAAAAATCCCTATGGAAAAAGAGTTAGAGATAAAATATGCTAAAAAAAAAAATAAAAAAAAAAAAAAAAAAAAAAAAAAATCTTTTGTAAAGGAGATTTCTAGGAAAAAACCCAAAACATACTTACTCCAGCGTCACTCCGGTACCTCTGATTTTCGGCACTGAGCATAGCCTTAAGTTCCCTGAGGTCACGGACACCAGATTTGCCATTGGAGGTCTTTATACCGTGTGACATCACTTTATTTCCCCAGGTCTGATGAGGCAACTCATTGGCTGTAGGAGGGTCCTCTAATGCACCGGAACATTTGGAGGACACTGTGCAGAAAAACGGAAGTGAAGTGAGCGGTAAATTGCTTTCTTTTATGTTCAACCTTGGATTCCTTAAAAGACCCTTTAACCTTTGAAAAACCCGGGATAGCTGCTTAAAACCAGGAAACCAGACATTTTTCATCAGCTTTTTGCAGCAGGACCAAAAATTAGATCATCAATATTGATAACAAAAAAAAAAAAAAAAACCCTCACATGTAAGGGACTTCCCTTCCTACTGCAGATTTTTTTTTCAGATTTCGATTATTACTCTAATAGTGCACCTTGGCTTTCTCTTACATACCACCGTCTACCTCCTACTGCTCTTCTACATTAATGACTTTACTACAGTTTTGGTATTTTAGTAATGAACAAGGAATCCAAGTAAGAACATATCTAAAAGGTTGCACCCAGATAAGAGAACACTGCAGTACACGGACCTGGCACTGTGCACTGCAACTCTTCTTTTCCATATTAGAAGAGGAATTGAGAAAATCACACTGCAAAAAACTACTGGAGTAGAGCACAAAAAAAGCGTTGTGGTCCTCCACTACAATCACATGGTGGTCAACTGAGACACAGGTCTGACTGTGCCACCCAATGGAGAATAATAGCTATTGGGTCTAGAGCTGTAGTGCCAGTATTTCAATCTTTTATGGGGCAGATTGTTAACGATGACAAAAGTCATGGAACATTAATTCCCTCATGTGGGGACGGTCCGCGGGGCACAGGCAGAGGGCCCCGGCGGTCCGCGGGGCACAGGCAGAGGGCCCCGGCGGTCCGCGGGGCACAGGCAGAGGGCCCGGCGGTCCACGGGGCACAGGCAGTAGAGGATAGCCCATCTACAACAGCACTATGGATTGAAGTATCTCCACTGTAATAAACTAGTACTCTAGCACTTTAATGAGTGAAATGCTTTGGCAGATGGTCCAGGTGTTTGGCTTTAAACCTACCATGGAAAGCCTTGGCAGATGGTCCAGGTGTTTGGCTTTAAACCTACCATGGAAAGCCTTTCATTAGCTGAAATGACCCAAGGTCAATGTAACGTTAAGGATGTAGAGTGTATAATTATTTTACATATATTTAGTAAGTTTTTATGAAATGTGTGGATTTAAATAGTTGTTATAAAGTGTGTATCAAGACAAAAATGGATTCTCCTTCCAGACTGAACTCACTTTGCAAACATGACATTAGCAGCGTGAGCACATTGCGGTGCGTTGGGGGCCTTCTATTTTTAGCGCACAGCATGACTTTTGTTCTGTCTCCTCACTTTTAATTAGGGCGCATTTTCTCCATGTGCCGTCTCCTCCAGCCGCCCGGGAGGCAGATGCCCGCGACAACATCTGCGAGTCTGGGGCCACTTATTTATTGAAACTGACTCCTTAGACGACACAAAATGCCATTTATCATATCTGTTATTGCTTGTTCAGATGAATCTCATAATAAACTTGTTCATGTTGGGAACATGTTACTATAGGAAATTACATGTCACACTCCATTTATTGTCCAAATTTGTTTGCTTTTCTATTTCGGTGGATTTCCTTGCTCTGATCTAGAAAAGAATTATTCTGGAAAAATCTGCATCAGAATCCAGGCAAAACTCCACTTATGCAGAAATTTTCATACCATACTTTTATACTCTTTGTATATATGTGACAACTGGCACATTGGATGGTAGATCATCCCCTTAGGAGTTGTCATCCCAATTCTTTTACGGCTGGATGGTAATCAAGGTATACAGCTCCCTAAATCTGTCTCTAGTGGATACGTTCTTATCACTAGTTTTAGGTATTTATGGGAATCTTTCTAAAGTACCTCTAAGAGAACAGAAAGGATAAAAAGAAAGCTAGCTGTGGGAGACCAGCACCAATATAGTTACCCATATACACCAAATGAGGAAAACAGAAGTTTGTACTTTGACAGAGAACATACATGTAAGTTGTACATATAATGTGTCAATCCCAAAGGTAAGGGGGGAGCAAGGGTGAAAGCTGTAAATAAATATGCTCCACCAAATCCTCCAGTAAGGAAAGGTTAATAAAAACACCACATTTGTGCATATTTCCATACCAAGCTGTGCCACGCAGTCTGTTAATGCCTTAAGCCTTAATGTGTCGCTAATACGATAGAGCGAGCGCTTCATAGGCAGCCAACTCTTCACACAGCTGCGTCGCCTTCAGGTCACAAATCCAAAGGACAAAGTATTTCCTTTGTGGCCAGAATTAATTCCTCTTATTGAGCATTAAATTAAGTGTTTCATTCCCTAACGTACAAATCCTCAGAGCTGGACCGCCAAGATTACCAGCTATTTCTGGGGTAGATGAAAATGAAGGACCTAGGACGAAGAAATTCATGTTTATGAATGCATAAAGAAACAAATACATAAACCTAAAACTGGAAAATATTGGTAGGAAGAGAAAAAGTCACAGCAATTAAAACCCAGTTGCCATGATGGGTAGAATCATGCTATGCCCAAGCAGTGTAACATTCAAAAAAGTTACTCCTCGAAAGGTGCCCAAAGGTTTTTCTGTCCTGCCAGTTTTACCTTTTCTGGTGATGACCTATATATACTAAAGGGAGTATACCACTTCCCCAATGGTTAAAATTTGCTGGAGGCATGTTGTAGAGAAATGCACTCCCATTAAAAGGTTGTGTCCTTTGAATCTGGAGCACTGCGATCCCTGCCTGGACCATGACCCTCTACAGCAGATACCAGGTTTGTTCTGTGAGTAGTATGGGGTGAAACTGGAAAAAGGGACATGATTTAGAAAGGAACAGCAGTGCATCATTAGCATATGGATTTAAATGGGAATTTCTTAGAAATAATGGACATAGATAATAAAGGCGTTTTTGACAATCAGAGCAAAATTATAACCCTTGGTACACCAATACCAAGATCACTGACCTTCTTGGAGGAACCAAAGACAAAGCCTTTTATTTTAAAAAATAGTTATTTGATATATAAGACTTTGGTGGGGGTCCAGTTTTCCCCTCCATCCTGAGAACGGACACCCCTCCCCCCCATTTATAGAGCTGTATCATTAAACTGATGGATCAGTGGGATGAGCATTGCGCTATTTGAGTACAGGAGATAGCTGGGAGCAGCCTTTAGCTAGATAGAATAGGATAGAGCACCAGGCCGCATGCTCGTTCTGTCGCTCCATCCATCAGTGAGAATGGCATCCGTGTTCTCCGAATCATAGGGGTCATATTCTTGTGATCAGTGGGATCCCAGCAGTTGGACCATCACCGATCACCTTGTCATCTGCCATCTGGTGGAAGGGGATACCTTCTAAACTTGGGATGACCCCTACCATCTTGTGGTAGGGGGTAAACTTCTAAAGTTGGGATAACCCCTAGAAAGATGACCCATCACCATTCCTGGCACATTGGTTTCAGTAAATGATTATAATTTTGCAATAAAATAAAAATGTATTTGATTTAGAATTGTTATTTCAAGGGGAATAAAAGTCTTTGATGAAAATCAAAAAAGGTCATGAGAGGTAACTGATCCCTTTAAGGTATAAATTGTGAAAATATACCGAATTGGATTTTTGGTGAGAACCTTGTATTGAAAAAAAGTAAAACAATGTATTATCTGTACGTAACCTGTGGTTAAACAATCACTAGGTGTGTTAATAATCAAACAAGACTGGGGCCTACACCAAGAGAGCTAAATAATGACATCATGAAGTAAAAATACTACAACAATGGCCTCTCAGATGAGAATAAAGTACCGTACTAACTAGTAAAAAGAAAAGGGAGGAAAAAAGTACAGCAATATGATACGCAATACCTGCTCACAAACACCATACAAGTACGTTCATTAATTATCCATCCCCAAAATAGATTGGCAAAGTACTCCTGTGGTTGAAAGTTGGTACGTACTATTAGGCTGTCTGCACACTTAGCACAAGAGCTGCATCTGCACGTGATATGTTGTTTTTACTAACTATCCAATAGTGTCAATGTCACCTATAGTCACAGTGGCCTTTTTGAGCCAATAGTCACAGTGCATGCCCCACAGTAGCCAATAGTCACAGTGTTTTTTGTCTAAACTTCCTTATAATTCACCTATAATTTTTATAATTTTTTTTGTAACCCCACCGTATGACAATTTCTGTGGTGAAAAAATATTGGGCGTTATTTATCATAAAGCTGCAGCGAGTGCACAGGTGTGGAGACAGTAACGCCCCGCGACGGCCAACTCTTCTCCAGCCGCACCCACTGCTCACCTGGCCGTGCCCCCCCTTTACGCCCCACTGGTGGCTGATGTGGCGCAGAGGCCCTGATAAATATCCCCGATTGTCTACATTGCTTTTACAAAATCACATTAACTTCTACTGTATTACGCAGCTGAAATACTGCAAGACAATCTATACAGATAAATCCAACAAGCTGGTTCTACTTATTATAGCTTGGACAGCATCATCCCATTCACCTCAGTATAATAGTCTATTATAAGGTCGGTCTCATTCATGTCATCAAGTTAAACATTAAAAGACTTCATTATTGCTTGTGGTATCGCCTCTAATTTGCATTGATCATCCCTTACTCATACACTACACAACTTGCCAAATGTAGCGAGTGTCTCCTCATAGGAGCGGTTTCAAATGGAGTTTAACATCAAGGTTGAAGACCCTCGACCTTTGGGGGATTGTAGACAAATAAACAATAAGTTTAAGTGCTCATTCAGATGGCCGTGTGCTGGACCACGTTCCAGGCGAGCGCAAGGCAGGGACAATGAAGTGCTGAGCGAACTTCGCCCCTCCTCCCTTCATAGGAAACCAGGTGGCCACACAACTTCCCGATGTGGTGACACCATGCGCTTACCACATCGTGACCGGGTGCCGTGGACGTCTATGGGGTTTGTGATCTGGCTGTGAATCATACAACCAGATCACTGCCCCCATCTGAAGCCGCCCTTAAAGGAAACCTACCACCACAAGTCTACCTATAAAGGTAGATTGGATCAATAGGACGTGAGGATAGCCCTTTTAAGGGCTAATCCTCACGTCCCCACACTTTTTTGGAAACTTTTATTAGAGTTATATGTAAATTTTCTTATGCGGCAACTGGGGCGTGGAGTAGCCGCATCTGAGGTTACACGGGGCGGCTACTCCACGCCCCAGTAGCCTCTTTTCTCCTTCTACTCACAATCTTTGGCGCACAGCTCCTCGTAACTCTACCTTTATAGGTAGATTCGTAGTGGTAGGTTCTCTTTAATAGTGGTACAACTGCAATCCTATTAAGATAATAAATAACAATAAAAATATACACCTCCCACAGCAATCACTCTATACACAGCTCCCCAAACATTACCTATATAATCCCCCTATAACTATATACACCTCCTATAATAACTAACTATATACAGTCCCCCTATTAAAACTATATATCTCCCTCCATAATGACTATATACAATTCCCCTATAAAACCTATATACAGTCCAAGGTAAAATAATAAAATTGTACTTCACCCCGATGTGCATCGACCTCATCTTCTTCCCTACCGGTCACCTTCAGAGGTGTACCAAGATGGCAGTACCCAGCCGGCAGATGGTGCGGTGCCATCACACACTGCCTTGGCACCAGCAGCTGGGTTACCGCCGATCATCTAATGGCAGAGCATTATTGTTCCCTGTCTCTGCCATAGGCTGAAGTCGGCCTCTTGGTACGGCCCGGTCAGCCTGGTCCCAAATACACAGTTGGCGATTAAGGCAAAAATCACCCACATTTGGGCGCGCCCCCCCCGTTCCGCCCCCCCCCTGCCCGCCCCCCCCCCCCCTCCCCAAAGCTCCGCCACAGGACAAGAACTTACCAAGACCATAAAAGAAAGGTAAAGGTATTTTATCTTTGTATTATAATATATATATATGTGTATATTTGCTGGATGCGTGTGTGTGTCGGCACGCTGTATGCATTTTATACTACATGGGGGAAACTGTATGCATTGTATACTACATGATGGTATGCTGTATCTATCTTATTCTGCATGGCAGTATGCTATATGCATTTTATTCTACATGGTGGTATGCTGTATACGTTGTATAATACATGGCGGCATGCTGTATGCATTTTATACTACATGGTGGTACGCTGTATGCAGTTTATGCTACATGGTGTCACGCTATATGCATTTTATACTACATGGCAGTACTCTATCTATTCTATACTTCATGGTGGCACGCTGTATCTATCTTATATTACATGGCAGTATGCTGTATGCACTTTATACAACATGGTGGTACACTGTTTGCATTTTATACTACATGGTGGTACGTTGTATCTATCTTTTACTACATGGCAGTATGCTGTATGCACTTTATACAACATGGCAGTATGCTGTATGCATTTTATACTGCATGGTGGTACGCTGTATGCATTTTATACTACATGGTGGTACACTGTATGCATTTTATACTACATGGCGATATTCTGACCACCAAAAAGACACAAGGGAGGATACGTACAATGGACTACGGACTATGTCAAAAAACTTTATTAATACAGACATGAATATACAAAATAACAACACGACCACAAATGAATAAAAACACTAAAAAAGTGCACCAAACAAGGTGTACTTGACCTCCCAGGACCAGTGTGTCTTGGGCTCCCTGACCCACAACTGACCGAATGGAAGAGTAAAAGTTCAATGCAAGGCAAGCAAAAAATGCTAAATGTAGCTGAATAACATCAGGCTGCAGCAAAAAGTATGCGCATACATAAAGTGACCAATGCAGAGGTAAACAGAGCAGACCAGTATATGGCTGCCTAAATGCCTAAAGTATACAATACCCAATGTAGATCCACATGATAAAGTGAGGAGGGCAGGTAGGCATGGTCAGAGTGGGGAGAGAGAGGAGCAAACCCCATGCGTATCGTCACCTACTCCGGTGACTTCCTCAGGGGTGTGTCCACATGGCGATTATCTGTATGCATTTTATACTACATGGCGATACGATACGATCTTATACGGCATGCATTTTGTATTGCTTTATTTTTACACCAAACCAATATGATGGATCTCGTCCCGACATTCCCTGATATATTACATATATGAGTGGGGGGGGGAGGGTCTCTCTATGGCTCGCCTCAGGCAGCAAACAGGCTTGGTACACCCCTGATCTATCTCATCCCTCTTTCTATGTGTCAGTGTGCTAGTACAATGTCAGAAGGCAGATGAAAGTGTATATACACCTTTACCCTGATAATGTAACCACATTTTCACCCCACAGAACTAGATGGATCATTGTGTCTGCTTAGAAAGTCCCCGTCCACACCCTGGAATATTACACTGAGCAGCCTAGGGAGTGAAAGGAGCTAAAACAGCAATAACACTGAGTAACATTGTAAAGTATGGGGTTAAAATGATCTTTATTGTGTTAGCATCACTAGGGGATGTGAGAACTTTTTTTTTGTGGGAAATCCCCAAAAATGTGTGAAACAACTGAAAATATGTCTTATTCTAGGTTCTTCAAAGTAGTCACCTTTTGTTTTGATTACTGCTTTGCACACTCTTGGGATTTCTCTTGATGAGCTTCAAGAGGTAGTCACCTGAAATGGTCTTGAAGGAGTTCCCAAAGATGCTTAGCACTTGTTGGCCCATGTGCCTTCACTCTGCAGTCTAGCTCACCCCAAACCATCTCGGTGACTGGAAGACAGGTCATCTGGTGTAGAACCCAATCACTCTCCTTCTTGGTCAAATAGCCATTACACAGGCCAGAGGTGTGTTCGGGGTCATTGAAAAATAAATGGTGGTCCAACTAAACGCAGCTGCTGCAAGATGCTCTGGTAACCATGCTGGTTTAGTATACCTTCCATTTTGAATAAATCCCCAATAGTGTCACCAGCAAAACGCCCCCACAGCATCACACCTCCTTCTCCATGCTTCACGGTGGGAAACAGGCATGTAGAGTATCGCACAAAGTCACGGTGGTTGGTACCAAAGATCTCAAATTTGGACTCCTCAGACCAAAGCACAGATTTCCACTGGTCTAATGTCAATTCCTAGTCTCTTGTGCTTGTTGCCTGTCCTTAGCAATGATTTCCTAGCAGTGAAGTCTCCTCTTACCAGCTGTTGTAGAGATCTGTCTGCTGCTAGACCTCTGTGTGGCAGTGACCTGGTCTGCAATCTGAGCTGCTGTTAACCTGTGATTTCTGAGGCTGTTGACTCGGATGAATTTATTCTCCGCAGCAGAGGTGACTCTTGGTCTTCCTTTCCTGGGGCGGCTCTCATGCGAGCAGCGCTTGATGGTTTTTGCAACTGCGCTTTGGGAAACCTTTAAAGTAATGATGGCCACTCTTTTTTTTTTTTTTTACTTGTCTGCTTAAAGGACACCTGTCATCAGGTCTGTGTCACTTGTCCTGTCACTACTACCTGTTGGAGCAGCTCACAAGGATCCATCCCAGCCTTTATCTAGTTATTTCATACATTATTCATTGTAAAATCATCTATTCTTTATCATGTAAATGAGGCTGGTCACATGGTCAGAGGCAGTGATGTCACTCCTGTTACCCCTCCCCTCTCCTCCCCCTGCTCATGTCTGTGTGTAATGTATAGTAAAGTATTGCTATTGGTATCTGTGCTGCATCTGCTGACATGCTGCATCCTCCTAATATACAGGTGAGAGACACAGACATCAGCTACACATGAATCTGACATGTTCTGCTGTAACATGGCTGCCTGGAGCTGCTGTATCTCTCCTATACACACAGACACACACAGGCTGCAGGGGGCGTGGCCGCCAGCACCAGGAAGCACATCATTATACAGCCTCACATCATTATACAGGCTGTCAGTCAAGCACTGGGGGTGTGGCTGTGCCTCCCTGTGTATCCACCTGACTTCTGCACAACACAACTGATGTCCCAACCCCATTTATAAGGCAAGAAATCCCACTTATTAAACCTGACAGGGCACCTGTGTTGTGAAAAACTTTTCTGGCGTAGTTAGAGCGATGGCATTGCAGTTCTGACAGCCATCTGGGAGTCCTCAGATGATATTTCAAAATGATGAAAGGAACCCCATCCTGTGCAATGTGTGCAGTCCATGGGATTGGACCAACGTATGGGTCCGTTTCTATGTCAGCCTGCCATATTAAGAATATTTCCTCAATGTTAAAATCTTGAAAAACCTCTTCAAAGATGGGTTAAATTTTACCAATAATCTTTTACAAATTCTATACACATTACAGCAACATAGACTTAATAATTCTCCCCCTGTGTGTTTTGCGGTGCATCACCAGAGGAGGCCACGTGACTTCAGATCAATAATAAATGTCATGACTACTAATACAGAGACATGGACTATAGTATCTATACATTCACCTAGAGCTGAGCCTCAGAAGAAAATAGGAACAGATATAAAAATAGGAAACTATAAAAAGAAAAGGAAAAAAAAAATCTCCCCATCCCCCTTAAGGCTGCTGAGTCCGCACTGCAGTTATAGGACAGGATGCGGCGGTGAGTGGGAAGCTGTAGCTCCTGCATAGATAGAGCTCATACATTCACTATACATCTGCACAGATTCATAGACATAATAGAAGACACTATAAACGCAGCCCCCCTACCAGGGTACTGTACCGGGAACAGACCCACCTCATAGGGAAGGAATATGCAGGTCCTAAACCATTACACATTTCTACACGACTTTGTATGACAAACGCGTCTTTGATCATTTTCGTTTCCTGGAAAGTGCTGAGCGCTTGTGGTTTTCTTACGATGACCTTGTGTCTTCAAAGTTGTAATCCAGAAATAGTATTCTACTATAATTATTCTATGTGTCAATAATTTATATCCCATTAGGATGAAAACAAGATCAGGGTCATTGTAAAAAGGGTAATTTCTCACATTGTCTCTGCAACCTATGTTATGACCGTACAGTGACATCCATCACCTATAGTGACCCAAGCTTAGTGTAAGTAATCAATAACAGAACTGAGGTACATCCGCCAATACTGCGATCAAGAGACAAGTCAGTCATCACTGGCGCTGAATCTTACACTCTATTGGAAGCTGGAAATATGGACGATGAAGTCCATAACTATTAAAGCCACATGTATATACCTCAGGTTGCCCCTCTTAGGCCTCAAGCCTAA
This sequence comes from Engystomops pustulosus, assembly GCA_019512145.1. Lineage (NCBI taxonomy): Eukaryota > Metazoa > Chordata > Amphibia > Anura > Leptodactylidae > Engystomops > Engystomops pustulosus. Next base: position 240,764,541 of record CM033642.1, on the reverse strand, counting down.
GGGTGATGCCACACATGGCGTTTGAACCCATATTTGGCCCGTTTTTAGGCAGTGCGTTTTTGACAGGTTTTACCAATTTTCTTAATTAAAACCGGTCAAAAAAGGATTCGTTATTAAAAAACGCATGCGTTTTTTTTAACTGACTGCTTAAAAACGGACCAAAAACGGGTTCAAAACGCCATGTGTAGTATCACCCCTAGTAAGCCATAACAGAACTGGGGTACGACATCCGGCAATACTGCGATCAAGAGACAAGTTAGTCATTACTGGCGCTGAATCCTACACTCTAGCCACATGTATATACCTCAGGTTGCCCCTCTTAGGCCTCAAGCCTGAGTGTGCATATCAAAGGCCACAAACAACGGACCCATGGTCCTTTCTTTTACAGCAAATGTGCCTGTGGCATGTGAGGACCACTCAGGCACCGACAACTTTAGGAATAGGACCTGCTCCGAGTTTTGTGGCTTGGGCAGTCAGGCTCATACACGTATTTGTAGAAATCACAGCCATGTGTATGAGCCCATAGACATACATGGCGACACGCGCTAGCCACTGAAACAACTATGTTCATGTGCATGAGGCCTCACAAGTAAAATTTACCTCAGGATCACAATTGACTAGCAGAATGCAGCTTCCTACAAATGAATTACACATCATGTTGTGAAAAGAGTTATCATTTTGGCGTGTATAAATTAGATTTTTTAAACTCCAATTATTTGCTTTGGGAACTAAACAAGCCACGTGTGATCAAACCCTTTAATAGGATATTTTAGATGTACAGTATGTCCTACTCAGAGAATCATAGACATCACAGCGGGCAACTGTTTTTGGGACAGTATGGGACTGCATGGGTGACCAACTTTCTACTAATAGCACCAGGCAAGATGAGAATAAACAGCCTCCACTTTGTAGAGATGTGCAAGTCCAAAAATGATAATAAAAGGGAATTTCTAGCTTGCCAATGTACACAAAATTACACTTTTGGTTATTCTACAACCAGTATATACATCACATACCAGTTTAACTGCTGATTGTGCTTCCTACCCCATAAGGGTGGTGACACACTAAAAAACAGTTGATGCCCTAAGTGTGATGCCACACATGGCGTTTTTGGTCCATTTTTAGTCAGTTTTTCCCAATTACCTTAATAGATAAACAGGTTGTAAGCAGCCAAACGCATGGTAAACTGCCAAAAACGGACTAAGTGTTCGTTCACACATGGCGTTAACATGTGTTTTCAAACACATCACAACAGTTGAGAAGAGGAGATTTGCCCAATTACATTGCTGTCACCATTGCACTTACAAAACGTATGCGGTAACATAGCATTAACAAACACATGTTTTATAGTAAGTACGTGTGAAAAAAAGACCATCAAGATCAAGGAAGGAAAAGGAATGGATGGGATGAGGAGGGTATGTTAGGGGACACAATTCTATATCATTATAATAGAACAATCAATGTCACATTGATGTAAAAAAAAGCATCTAGCTTCCTTTCTGAAGCTCTCTCCTGTTCCTGCTGTAACCAGCTCCTGAGGCAGGCTATTACACGGATTTACACTTCTAGCTTCGAGTTTTTGAGGCTGGAGGGAGATCTTAGGATCTATGGCAGAAACATTTTGGTGTGATATTAAAAGGTAACCTTTACAATGAATCTCATCATCATGGTTCTGTGATCTATAGAAGAAGAAATACAAACAGATAAAGACATAGTTGGTAACTGAATCTTAATCTGCAGCTTGCATTTTCAACCATCACTTTAACGGCCTGTATCTCTGCTTCTGTAGCTCCAATGCAAGTTGAGATTTCGGTCTTTAACATGACACCAAAAGCATGTTTCTAGGTTATATATAACCTAAATTATATTATAGAACCAAAGACGCTGACAATCTTCTACAGACTCTAAAATTGACTCCTCTCTGCTCATTTAACACATGACTTTTTTACATAGTTAGACAGGCAAGATTTCACAGAAAAAAAGAGGGAATTCTAGAAAGGAATTTTCATACCCTACCTGAGGGGACTGGTAGTTTAACCCTTTACTCAAGATTAGAGAAGGATTGGGGGTTCTACCCCATCACAAAATTTCATACCAAAAAAAGGCAATTAATAAACTTCTTATATGAATGGGTAGCAGAAGCAACAAGTACAATAGAATAAAGTATAAATGTGCTTGACTATTAATAATATTAAAAATGCTCAAGGTTCTCAAACAGACACGACACAGCTTTGTTCAACATTGTCTCACAGGAAAAGTGGCCTTGATAGATGTAGGAACTAATTTATAAAAACTTGTTAAAAGATAAAACACTAACAACAGACATGTGGAACCTGCTTGGTTCAGAGTTGGAGGACTTGCTGTTAAAGGGATTTTGCTTCAGATCATATGAGAAAAGTGAGTGTAGCTCTGCAGTATATAGAAAATGTAATTGAGGATGAGTTAAAGAATAAGGATGACTTTACACCACTTTAGTATGCATTTCTTCCAATATATGATGAAATGTGCTCCTCTATATATTTATGTCAATGGAAGACTGATACAATTTAATAACCTTATATTTGTAACAGTGAAAAAAGGTTTCCATTGTTTTACTCCTATAATTGGAATAGAAACGCCCGTTGATGTGAACTCGGCCTAAGAAATGTAATGTACATATACAGCGATTCTCCAAGCAGAATAGAGTTTAGGTCTAGAGTGCAAAACTGGGGAGAAATAAGGATCAGTACAGGATAAGTAATGTCATGTACGTACATAGTAATTCCACAAGCAGAATAGTGAATGCAGCTCTGTAGTGTCATAAAGGATGTATCGAAAGATCCGTGCAGGATAAGTAATGTACATACATAATTAATACACTAGCTGAATAGTGAGTGCAGCTCTGGAGTACAATACAGCATGCAGGATAAGTAATGTTATACACGTACATAGTTAATACACAGGCAGAATAGTGAATGCAGCTCTGAAGTACAGTATAATACAGGATGTACCTCAGGGTCAGTACATGATAACTAATGCCATGTACATACACAGTTATTCTACAAATAGATTAATGAGTGCAACTTTGGAGCGCAATAATAGATGTATACAGTGTTTTCCCCTGTATTATGAGTACAGTTAGGGAGTGTAATAAAAGATGATTTTAATTGTGGCTTAGCAGGCTAACCAAGTTCACTTCCTAAACCATTTCTAAAACTTCAGTATTGGCAGAGTAGGCATGCAAAAGTTCACAATTTTGTTGTGTTGATCCTAAAATGTTGCCTATTCCCTAGAAAAGGGAATATAGAATGGACCCTATTCTAGAAGCTTTTGAAGTAAGAATTTCAAAGCTCCACAATACTGAGTGCAGCTCCGAAGTATAACATTGGATGTAACCAAGAATGAGTACAGTATAAAGAAATGCATGTAAGCAGTCACTACAATAACAAGCAGACTTACGAGTGCAGCTCTGAAGTGTAACAGCATTTCTCTCACCATCAGAAAAAGCAACAAAAGAATTTACAAAATCTTTTAAAGACACCAAACGATAAGACCATAAACAAAGTTTTAACAAGGGTTAACCGATTTTAGCCAAGTAGGTATAAGCATATAAAGGAATTATTAAAATATTGGAGAGTGCAAGGCCATCACTAACGAACGGGAATGGACTAATAGGCACAGACAGTCACCAGTCCCATGTGCCAGCTTTCCTGGAATTATGCACCCTGCCAAATTAGCAGTGCAGCACAGTGACAATGTCTAACTGTTCCCACTTTTCCAAAAACAATTTCCATGCTACAAAGAAACATCAGAGTGAGCCCTGACCCCCACTGTAACATATGGAGGAGCACAAATAATTGCTACATTGTGTGCGCCAATGTATCTTATGTAACAACCTGCAATGCACAACACGGGGGAACGAGTTTTATAGTTATACCCAGAATTCTCCAGTACTACTGCATAAAATTGTGCCATTAAAACATTGCATGAGGAACAGAACCAGGAGTTAATTTCCTAATCCAGAACACACAAAGCCAAGGTCGCATCTCATCGGTTCTCAGTTTAAACAAAAAGATAGGTAAATCATATGATGGAGACATATGGATAACGGCGAACCCCACTGAACCAGTCATTATACTGGCTACTTTATTTTTTGGTGATTTTGAACAACCTCTGTAACACAAGCTCTTAACCTGGCGGACAATAGGCAGATAATAAATTACCTGTTCCACCACCTACCACGGGGCATGCTCTATCACATCCTCAATAAAAAGGACCCAACATTCACCACCTGCATCGCATAAGCCACGTTCACACGCTTTTTAATTACGTTTTGAAACATAATTCAAGGACAACAGAGAGACAGAGGACTAGAGGATTGGCCTAATGTATAGGTGTATTTATTAGAGAAAGCCGCGATCTCTGGCAAAAAAAAACAAAAAAAAACGGTCATCTAATGCGAGTCGAGAGGCGTCAGCCAGTCGAATGAAGCCGCCTAAATCATATGTGGCGTCAATTTTTATCTAATGTTTATGGTGGCCTTGAGGTCCCTTACATACTAGCGACTGTTTCCAACTCGCTGGTCCAGGTGAAGAAGAGTATCGGTGAGTATGTGCAGTTTCTTTTTAGTTAAAGGAAATCTACCACTAAAGTTAAGATGACTGATAAGTCTGCATAAAAACGTATTCTGTCCATATTCTAAATTTTGGTGCATGATGGCAGAGGGAATAGTAGGTCAAATTCTACTGGTTATTGACCAACTATATAATGCGTATGCGACATGTGGCACCTAAGAGTAAGATTTGGGAGAATCAGGAGTTAGATATTGCCAATGTGCAAAGGTTTATGCTGGACCAGACGCCCAATTCTGCCACTTCAGGCTCGTTTAGGGATGGCTTTTGGAAAATTCTTCCTCTATATTTCTGTGAATGCAATTTCAAAGTAGATATGCAAAAGTAGATATTCAAATGCAATTTCACAGTAGATATATACTAAAATGGGTTGCTTTCCAGTTTTGAAAAGTATGTAATATGAATGTTACTCACTTTGCATTTATTCTACGTGAAAAAAGTTTTAACAGCAAAGGGAACTTGCTAGCCTATCTATTGTGGAAAGACTACAGATTTCAGACCCACATGTGCCCCCTGTATGCCAGTCATCTACTCAGTGCCCTTTCTGCCTTTTGCCCCTAAAACAAATGAGGACAAACTCTTGTAATTACAAGAGTAAGCAGTAACATGGCAGACAATGGATGTCACATGACCCAAGTTCAAAGAGCTTACAATCTACTCCAACAACATTACCAGCAGCGACTAAAATCAAGCAGATAGAGAACAAAGAGCTAAACAGAACACTGCAGCCATACAGACATGATGTGGCTTACACTAGGGATATGAGATAAATCCATTCATTCCCTGGAGGCAGATAGACATGACGCCATATGTATGCACATTATACCCAGCATCTGACAGACACATCAAGCGAACAATGTGCCAGCAGTGACTTCACTCTTCACAGATAGCTGCACAAAGAGCAACCAGCTCCGAAGAGGGAACACACACTGGGGGGGTTCTCTATTGGAAATGTCACCATAGCCCCCCAAAAAACATCCACTGTTTGTGAATAACGACTAAATAAAGTCTAAAGCAGCAAGTACTGGACTGTTGCTGCACATTTCAGTACAGGTCTTAATAAAGATACAAACATGTCAAAACTACAGCAAAATATTATACATAACATAACAACAATAAGAGATCAACAAGAACTGATACAATGTATTGCTGTAGGATACAATGTGTGTCCAAGGGGTAAGGATGGGATAAAACATTGGCCTGGAAATCTACAGCCAATGCAGATGTAGCAGTGCCGAGCATGTCTGATACAGTAGAGTGGAGTTTGCACTGCACTTATCACATGAACAGATTAACACTGCAGGTAAACTTACTGCATTACCTTACACCAACGCGAAAAACCTGCAGTTTATAAAACTACAAGATTATGATCCAGTTATATATTATATTGCATTCAGTACTACATACTGACAGGTTCTGTAGGTCTTCAGTAGTGGAGGTAAAGTCAGATAACGCAGTGATACTGAGGGGTGACATTCTCCTGGACTTCCTGTAACTCATCCCTTTAAAGAACATTACACTGACTCTTGAAATGGCTGATAACAGGGAAAAACAGAGTGCAATCCCACAGAGAGAGAGAGAGAGAGAGATAGCACTTTCAGAAGATGCAGTTTAGCAGCTGTAACACGCTGCAGTGTCCCTACACTGTTTTTTCCTTAAAACAATAATAATTTGCAAAAAAAAAACAGTTGGTTGCTCCAGTTTTCAACTTAACAAATGTTACGTTACCCAGCTTTCTAATAAAAGCACAAAATGCCAACTCAGTTCTGCTACATCTGCAGGTCCCATGCACAAGACAATGAATTCTCATAAAGCATTTGCAAGTGGTCCATTTATTTCTGTGTATTGTATATCATATTATTAGTATTATTTGTAAAGCGCTGCAGAATATGATGGCACTATGTAAAGATTTATGCTTATTATTAGGCTATGGACCCTCTCCTGTGCCACCATGGGTGAAGGCACATCAGGTTACCCAGAAGTTTGCCACCTGGCAGGTCTAGCTGACAAGTTAAGTATTTGGATGGTGCAGTTCTTGTTCCACTGGGTTATTAAGGGTAGATTTGGGCAGGAATGGTGACATGTATACCCAGCATTACCCTCCTAGGGTGGCACCAGTGGTGGCAGGATACCTCTGCACAAGTTTATCACCAGGCAGATCCCTGATTTGTTCTTACATGTACAAGACTGTACTGGAGGCCTATGACATGCCCCTAATGTGAGGCCCAAGTGCAGGAGCAGGGTACAGGGGCAGCAGGGGGTGAGGCCGGGAGCCTGGCATGGGGGGACTTACCTGGGGCACTGCAGTCTGCACACACCTCGCCCCTCTGCACCTTCCGAGACATCCTCAGAGGAGAGGAGGGGATCACCTTCTGAGCCAGGGTGCTGTCCTGTGCTGCACCAGTCCAGAGGAAGCCGGGTACACGCTGCTGTACGGCGGGCACCCACCCACACACCCGCCGGCACTGCTAGGGTGAAGGGTACAGATCAGGGTCTGTGGAGTCGGCTGTCTCCAGCTCTGCAGCTCACCCTGGGCTGAGTGTATCGGCTGCAGGAAACTGATAGAAGCCCTGCCCATCCAACAGGAGGGGCCATATCCCAAGCTTCACCCCCAGGGGATGGGAAAAGGAAATGGGAGAGAGGAGGAGGAGGAAGCTGCACGGGAGATGGGCAGTGCCCTACTAGTAAACACAGCTGCCCCAGACATGGAGGACACCCAGTCACAAACATGTAGCTGCCCCAGACATGGAGGACACCCAGTCATACACATGTAGCTGCCCCAGACATGGGGGACACCCAGTCATACACATGTAGCTGCCCCAGACATGGAGGACGCCCAGTCATACACAAGTAGCTGCCCCAGACATGGAGGACACCCAGTCATACACATGTAGCTGCCCCAGACATGAAGGACACCCAGTCATACACATGCAGGTGCCCCAGACATGGAGGACACCCAGTCATACACAAGTAGCTGCCCCAGACATGGAGGACACCCAGTCATACACATGTAGCTGCCCCAGACATGGAGGACACCCAGTCATACACATGTAGCTGCCCCAGACATGGAGGACACCCAGTCATACCCATGTAGCTGCCCCAGACATGGAGGACACCCAGTCATACACATGTAACTGCCCCAGACATGGAGGACACCCAGTCATACACATGTAGCTGCCCCAGACATAGAGTCCTTGCCCTTGTCACCATGAGAGGTGCTAAAATGTAGGTTGCAAGCTCTTGTGAGCTAGTGTAAAAGGGGTTGTCCAGGTCCAACACTAAACAGTTTTAAAGAGGTTGTACCAAGTATAATCATTATCCCCTCTACATAGGATAGGGGATAACGGTCTGACCAGAGGGGGTTCCCCACCGAATATAATGCAGGGGTCTCCTCACTAGGAGGTTGTGAATACTTCCTGCCACTCCATATAATAGAATATTATATATTACAGAGCATATCCCCAGCAGTCCCATTCACTAGCTATGAAGCTGCATTCAAACGCAACAAAAAACGTGACACATCTTGTGAACGCTGCCTCAGAGAGGGCTGCAGATACCCCAGTGCAGTACTCTGTAATTTTTAGAAGGTCCACGACGGAAATTCTGCACTATGTGTTAAAGGAGTTGTACCACAAGTAGGTGTAAACAGTTTGGTGGGGGACCGAAGGTGCTCTGATATGCTCCATACCAAATGGAGCAAAGGTGTGTTTGCTCAACCTGCACATAATATACTACCAAGGCCACCATCATGGGGGACCACTGGGAATGTGTTCCTGGGGCCTCCCCATTTTGCAACCAAAGAGGGTGCCCGCAGGAGTCACAGAGCCCACAACCTGCCTCCATTCCCCCCCAAGTGCCATTCTGACCCTCCATAGTGATCAGCACTGTGTGAATGGAGAATGGAGGACAGGAGGGCACAGTAATAGGAGGATGGGGACAGGGGATCAAAGTATGAGGAGCAGGAGCGTAACTTGAGGGGGTGCAGAGGGTGCGGTTGCACCCGGGCCCAAGAGGCTTAGGGCGCCCATAAGGTCTCACTTTCACATATGAGAAGACTAGTACTATAAACCATACATTATAGTCGGGGGCCTTTCACAGGCTTTGCACTGGGACCGATCAGCTTCAAGTTATGCCACTGATGAGGAGGATGGAGGACAGAAGGCCACATTATGAGGGGATGGGGGACCGCGGCCACTAGGGGGAGAGAAGGAAGAAGGGGGCCACAAGGTGAGGAGGAGAGGGGAGGGGGGTAGGAATACAGAAATCTAGGGTATTATAAGTTTGGGGAGATAAATAAAAGTGGGGCAACAAAAGTAAAGGTAGGATAAAATTAAAAAGGGGGCATTATGTATTCCTCAGTTGGATTAAGAGGTAGTATATGCGTCCACAGGGGGGTTGGCCACGCAAAGGGGCCATTATACTATGTGGGGGCCATTTAGGCCGATATCATACAATGCTTATGGGTGGGGCAATGGGCGGGCTTTAGAGAAGGGGAGGGGCCTTTTGTCCCTTTTTCTCTAGCCCAAAAGTTGGGAGATATATCTATATACTGAGGGAGGATACTGGAACTATCTATATACAGGGTACGGGAACAACGGATTTGCTTATTTCTGTATATAGTGGGACACTGGTGTTTGGCAGAGGGTAGAGTCTGCTACCAGAAAAAATTAAAGTAAAATAAGTTGGGGGTCCCAAAATTCTTAGTGGCGGCCCTGTATACTACTGTAGGATTTCTGGGACATCTTATCAGATGACTGCCCTGAAATTAGTAAATGGAGTGCACACACACCTGCACTTGGGTATAAGGTACTTCAGGGGAGAAAATGAAGAATTTTTAGAAATTTTTGCCAAATTTAAGTTTTTTTCATAACTTAACACAAAAGATATCATCAAAATTTGAATATTACTTTGAAGTACAATGTGTGACGGTAAAACAATCTCAAAATCCCCTGGATATGTTAAAGTGTCAAAAAGTTATAACCTCCTATAATGATACAGGGCAAATTTTAAAAATCAGGCCTGGTCCTAAAGGTCTAAAATGGCATAGACACGAAGGGGTTAAAAGAGTGCCGATAGCTGTATCTCAATTGTCTAGGATTGCAGGAAGATTTAAGTCCTGTCTGGTGAACTTTGTCCTGGGGCGACAGCCTGGGTGCCCACAGAAAGGTCCCCAAGTGCCACCTTTGGCACCCGTGCCATTGGTTCGCCATCACTGATTTAGAGGATAGTTTTTGCCTCCCCGTTGCTGTCTTATACACTTTGTATGCATTGCTAAATAAAGATTTGTAAGCAAATAAGAGAAATGGTTTATAAATTGATACATTTCAAAGACATGAGTGACAATGTAATAATACACGGGTGAAATTATAGTTTACAAGGGTTAAATGGCTTTATTTAGGGCTTCATTATTACAATTATACTGCGTCTATACCAGTAACCAGTACAGAAGCATCAAAGAAGACCTGTCACATATACTTACATGCCTGATTTAGAAAATACTTACCTTGAAATGCAATTTCTGAATGGGATATGCCGTTCTAGTCCACCCCCTGAGTACAGGGGAGGAATGAACATCAACAGCAGTCAGCGATTGGCTGCTGCCCATGTTCAGGGTGTTTCTCCAGTGATGTCAATGTCCTTATATGGACAGTAACATCACTGGAGACCACCCTGAACATAAGTTCAGCAGAGGTCTGGGATGGGTGCACATGCAGGGCTTGATTTTTCCCCACTCCAACACTTTAGTTTTCATATTATACTATAAAACCACATTGCATATAAGTGCATCATATATTCATTCCCTTATTAAATAAACTGCACTCCTCATTCATTAATTAAGGGTGCGTTCATATAACATAAAGCACAAAACACGTTAACAATGCCAACAAGACATCACATGCTCCCCAGTATATAGGTAGCCACTGCAGCACATGTCCCCCAGTAGGTAGGTAGCCCAAGCACATGCCCCCAGTATGTAGAAGCCACAGCACATGTCCCTAGTAGATAGGTAGCCACAGCACATGCCCCCCAGTAGATAGGTAGCCACAGCACATGCCCCTAGTAGATAGGTAGCCACAGCTCATGCCGGAACGACAGTTGACTCTTTACCCCTACGATGGCGACCCTGTGCACATGTATTGCATCCATCTGTCACAGGCTACATGACCTTTGATGAGTGTACAGTATATTTAGGAGCTTGCTGCGTCTTTCCATCCTGTGTTTTCTGCAGTATGTGGCATACAGTATTTTGCATATACACTCATTGTTTAAAAAAAGGATGTCTGAATGTAGCCTAATAACATTTACCTCCTGTAATAAAATTTGTTTAAGTTGCTTAAAACATTTGCAACACTTAAATGAGAATATTGTCTACAGTGATTCAAGCCAATATAGCTGTCTGCTTTTGATAATTGGTACTTTCCCTGGCTTCATCTGATTACCAAGGGTGGTCTGCCCATGTAGGCATCTGTCTGCTCTTTGTCTACTCTACAAAACCCACACCATATTCACTGCCTTTTTTAATATAGGCATTAATGGGTATGAGACCACCCAGAGTATCCACATTCTCCTAGGGGCGTAACTAGGAGAGGCTGGGCCCCATAGCAGACTTCTGAATGGAGCCCCCCTTACCAATCTAGCCACATAGTCATCTTTTTCAAGGGAGTTGAGGGCACAGAGCTTTCCCATACTCTATGGGGAAGTAGATGGCAGAAAGCTAGAGATAAGAGATTCCTAGTCCAGCCGTCCCCTCCTCCGACATTTCTTACTCATGTGTGTACTAAAGAATATTTTACTGTTAGATACATATTGTGATGTACAATGTGCAGCATAATATGTATACAATGGTGCACATTCGCCATTCTTTAGTGTGTCAGGTGGAATGCTGGGGCCCCCTGACACTGTGGGCCCCATAGCAGCTGCTTCTATGGCTACACCCCTGTAGTAGAGCCTCTGGCTATGTAAAGCTTCCTTGTGTTTTGACACAGATTTTATGTCGATCTTTATGTTTAATGATAATGTGGGATTGCTCATCTCTCTAGGTTCAGCTAGTAGCTTCTCTAGTTGGCACCATAGCTTAGACTCCATTGCATGACTTTGTACTGACGTACTTTATTTTTACACCCCGCTGGATTTGGATTGGACACAGCTGACATTTACTAGACATCCCCCTTGTTACTGTGTGTCATTTCCTCTCAGCAACAGATGACTTGTCACTTTCTCTGCCACCTGGTCCATTTCCAGATTTCGTGACTCATTTGAGCTCCTCACAGATGCTTCAAGTCTACAAGCAGTAAAATCTGTGCATTCATGTTCATGTCTGATCATGCTGCTAGCAGGCGCTGATATGCAAAAGGATTTATGAAAAGCAGCTCATAGGAAAACTGATGCAAACAAGTCTGATGTTTGCTTGTCTTCAAACCAAAATATAAAATATTAATCTATGCATTGACTTAAAGGGATTATCAGGGACTAGTATGAATTGACTATTGATACGACAATTAGTTCTACCTATCCACTGACTGAAGCTCATTATTTAGCAGGCATAGTTATGTAAATTGTGTAGTGGTTGTACCTGGTACTGCAGCTGTAATAATTCACTTGACTCTGATTGTGTTGCAGAAAGTTGCAGCCCTGGAACAGAGAGTTCAGTAGACTTTTAAAATAAATCTGATTGGTGATCATGGGTGGTGCAGTGGTCAGACCCCCATCAATCACAATAACGAACCCCAGTAATTCAGAAAATAGAGGTCTTGTTCTCATTAACTTACATGGCAGGTGGAGCATGCATTTAGCCAATCCATTCGTTACCATGGAAGTTTTGGTAATTGCGGAGCACAGCGCTAAGCTATCTCTGGCACTTGCCGGAGATTCCTGAGCACTGTGTTCAGCTCTGCATAGGGGATAACATACAGACTTTGTACAATTTGTATATACAGTATTAACACCTTTTATTAAATCACATAATTTAATTTAAATCAAACATACAGAAAAAACACACCTCCCCCCTCCTTAAAACCAAGTTCTTTTATTGAACATTTTTTCTATAAAACATACAGAAAAAATACATCCCCCTTCCACCCCGTCCCAAACAAACACAGAGCTACAGCAGCACACATAGAGACACTGTACAATCAGTATACATATATGCACATAAACTGTATATATTCTAAAGCACAGAATAAAAATGTAAATTAGATATTTGGAAATATACAGATATCTTACTGGTGTTAATCTGGCATATGGTGCTAATTTCCTTAATTATCTGACAAAACCTAACTTTCCTGTTTTCTCTGACTTGGCAAAAATGTTGTGCTGTTCCAAAGTGACTGAAACCCTCCAACAGCTTGTCCAGATGAAGGCCAAAGGCATGACCCAGTATTATAATATAGGCATTTTGGGCGGTAGCCCAGGACACAAGCCTTCTAGGAGGGCCATGGCCACCCAAACCATCCATCAAATCTTATACTAAAAAAGACCTTCACCCATGAAATATAATATTCATACAGCTAGTGTCCCTTCCAGTCTCAATCTGCCCCTGTGGAGAACCAGAAATAGCAAGAGAATTTGGTTGTTCCAAGACTGTGATTTCTAGAACATTGCATCTTTACATCACAAACTCAATCAAGTTCCCCAAGAATGCTTGTTGCTTTCAAAATACAAGAGAGGACAGTATTATGCGGAGAATCTCCATGGGTAATTATTTCACACTGCAGCTTGAATTGCTCGCCAGTTCAGCATTGGTCATACAATGTCTCGACTAAAAGTCCCCTCTGAATTGACCAAATCTCTTATTAGCAGAAAGGCTAATAAGCTAGAAATCAAAAGGCTAGACTCACCTTTCCTGTGGAGCATGTTGGGTGGATAGAGGGGGCGTAACTATGAGAAGCTGGGCCCCATAGCAGACTTCTGAATAGGACTCCCCTTACCACTTTGTAAGGTCGTCTTTTCCCTTGGGGTTGAAGGCACATATATCTTCCAGTACCTGCAGACTCTATGGGGGAATTAGATGGCAGAAAACTAGAGATGACAGAATCCTAGTCCTGCCATCCCCTCCCCCAACATTTCTTATATGAGTTCCCAACTCATCTGTGTACTGTAGAAGATCTCACTGTTATACAAATAACAGTGGAGATTGCGCCTGTATCTACTAGGAGGCTGGAGCCTCTCTGTGAATATGGGCTCCGGAGCACAACCGGGGGAATTTCCAGACTAATGTTGAAAACACCAATCTTAATTAATTCTCCGCATTAGATACATTGACATTTGTATTTGCCAATGTCTACCAAGTTATGCAACACATTACACATTTTTTGGGGGACCCGGTGGTTTTAAAAAGCACATACAAGTATGTTAAACTCCTAGCATTCCTTGTGTAGCTACAAAGAAAGCAAGTATGTATCAAAGGCTTAAACTCAGGAAGTCTGTGAAGGGCAGTAGGAAATAGTTGTACCCAAGAGGGGACATGAGGAAATCAGGAACACATTCTCATCTCGCTCACAGTGAAGATGTCATATTCTCTGATTTATAAGCTTGTGAATGTCACTAACCGTTCTGCTGACATGCCTGTTATTCTCCAAGATATAACAATATTTCAATACCAGGAAACTGAAGACATTTTCTGTGTGATGTTATACATAAATTCATAATAAATGGAAATTAATATGAAAAAAACAAATTGTGTTTATCATGGCTTCTATGCCAAGAGTACAAGCCACAAAAAAAGTTGTATAATTAGGAATTATAATTTTTTTTCACTCCTACCCCACCTTCACGCCCTATGAGCAGGCATGGAGTGTGCCGGAACATGGACAACTTTTTTTTTTTTTACTTTTTTTACTCAATTTTGATAGCAAAATTTCATTGTTTTTTATTCCTTAGAATTTTTGACAGAATGATAAAGCATTTTAATTTGAATAATGTACAAGACTTTTTAAAAATATTTTTTGAACATGTCAATTGCTACATAGTGCTTTTAAGGATGATAATTTTTCATTCAACACTCATTATGGTCTTATGATTAACTGGCTAATACCTAACATACCATATATACTAGAGTATAAACCGATCTGAGCATCAACCGAGACCCCTAATTTTAACACAAAAACTAGAAAAACCCATTGACTTGAGTATAAGCCGAGGGTGGGAAATGCATTGGTCACAGCCTCGCAGTATATAGCCAGCCCCTGTAGTATATAGCCAGCCCCCCATAGTGTATAGCCTGCCAGCCCCCCGTAGTGTATAGCCTGCCAGCCCCCTGTAGTGTATAGCCTGCCAGCCCCCTGTAGTATATAGCATGCCAGCCCCCTGTAGTATATAGCATGCCAGCCCCCTGTAGCATATAGCATGGCCAGCCCCCTGTAGTATATAGATTGCCCAGCCCCCTGTAGTATACAGCCTGCCCAGCCCCCTGTAGTATACAACCTGCCCAGCCCCTGTCCTCAATATAATTCCTGTATGAAATAAAACAAACACTGTACTCACCTTCTGACGCCCCCCGGCAGGTCCTCTTCTATACGGCGATGCTCCAGCGTTGTCACGATCCCTGCGACGGACAACGCAGGGACACGGAGCCGATGCCGGAGCATCACGGTATAGAAGAGGACCTGCCAGGAAGGGGGGGTCTCATCATGAGGTGAGTACAGTGTTTGTTTTTTCTCATGGCTCGAGTATAAGGCGAAGTGAAGTTTTTCAGCACATTTTTTATGCTGAAAAACTCGGCTTATACTCAAGTATATATGGTATATGGCTGTCTATATTTATTTACAGTGAAAAGGTTATATTCAGTTTTCCATTATATTTGTATAATTGTCTATTTTATTGATACCAGTCACTCTGGAAAGGAATGGTTAGAGACAGGCCAAGGTTGGGAAAGCTGGAGCTCAGTCAGCAATTTACTGGCAAAACACGTGTTGCTTGTTCTTGATCACAAGCTTTTGGGTCTAAACACATCTGCGATCAGGAGAAGCTCTGCGTTCCTAAACACAACTGAAACGCAGCATGTGTACATGGCCAGTAGGGGAAGGTGCGTTTTATCAGGGGTGGTAAGGGATTTGGTGGGCAGATATTACACATAGACATACTGGGGCTATTTATCAGGGCTTATACGCCAGTAGTCACAATTCCAAGGTATAGGACAAGCTAGTTGCTTAATTTGCTTTTTTTTGCACCAAAACAGGTATCCCCAATAACAGGGATAGTTTTGGGGACATATTGTCCAGCAATGGATTACACACTGATGACATATGGACCACAAAAACAGAACATGGATCGGTTGTTTGTGGCCTGAGAACAGCACACGCTCATGTGCAGGGAGCCTAAGGGCGTGTTCACACGTTGCGTTTTTGTTGCGTTTTCAATGCTTTTTGAAGCGCATTACAACAGAGGAGAGGTGATTTGTTACATTATGTTTACAAATGCACACGCAAATGTGAACGCGCCCTTACACTATGATCCTGGGTGTTGTGTTTTTGAGGTATAGTCCTGATGAGCTGTCTCCTTGTTCCCGGGCAGAACTCTTCTTGCTGTATAGTTTTCCTCGCTCTGCCTGACCTAGTTTCTTATCACGCTTCCTGGTTCATTACAGGTGCCCTCTAGTCTTATGTCATTTTACTGTGGTTCCTGCTCGGTCTTGTCTGTGTGTTTATTCTGCCAAGGTGCAGTAACCCTGTAACCTCTTTGGTGTGTACTAGATTGACAACCTATGACCTTTCTGCAGCTCTCCCTGCTCTGACCTCAAACACTTCTCTTGGACACTGACTATGTGCTGACAAGTAAATAAACCTTTGCCTTTCTAATGATAGGAATCATAAACCCTAGAAGGTTCAATGTTTAACCATTTAGAGGTTTATCCCAACTCCAGACTTGTTTATCTTAAAGATGCAGCTTTCTATGGAGAATGTGCAGGTTCCCGGTTGTTTTAAGAGGACCTGTAAGGTCGAATTGGGACCCTAAACCAACAACAGGTCCCAAATCGACCTTTTTGAAGTCTGTTCATGGAAAAAATGGAAAAAAAAAAATTATACTTACCTAGATGTGAGTCCGATGAGGCACATCAGACTCACATCAAAAGATCCTACGCCAGCGCTTCATCTCGTGATGCAATACCTAATACGTTGGCTTTACTTGTGAGGTTGCTGCAGAGGTTGAGACTCATAGTGATATATGATACAAAGTGTCCTGTTTCCCTTAGGGAACAGCAATAGGATAAAAGGGACTCCTTGCATCATATATCGCTATGTTACACAGTCCTGTCCCATGCACTGTGGTCTGTTCATGAAATACCGCACCGCACAGTCCATAATTCGTGGACTGTCTGTTGTTGTGTGTTTTAGCCACTTCAGTTTCAGGAGGAGGACAATCTCCAGTTCCAGGGTTGGCTAAGTCGCTGTTAGAGAGGTCTGGCAGTGACATATTCCCTACATTAGGATATAGTTTCCTATGTAATCCTAGTAATTCTCCTTTTTCGTCTTCACCACTGGAATCCATAATGATATATCCTTACTTGTTCCAAAACTATGGTTAAAATGATATGTTCCCTAAATGCACAATACGACAGTCCCAGAATATTTCTTACAGCCTCATGTTTTTTTCATGTTTATCATAACCTAAGTCAAGAGAAACTACAAGACACGTGGCTGTGATTCGATCAGCTGATGGAAGCTTTGGCACTCGCTGGAGGTGGGTGAGGTGATGTGACTCACAACATGACTGCATTCCTAATATAGACAGTGTCAGCTAGTCACTTCTGGGGAAATCCCATTGCTGGGAAAAGATGTTGTCCAAATGTTCAAAGTAATGTGATGCTTAACACTGGTGTTTTATCACTTCCGTGGAGGCAGAGTCGGCTTTAGTGGTCTGCAATATATTTATCCATTCATCAATCAATCTTCTATATTTCTTCTACTGTATCTATCTTCTATCATCTATCTATAAATCTATCATCTTTCATATTTATCTTCTATCATCCATCTACCTATCATCTGTCTATTATCTCCTATAAAATTCTACAGTCCCATATTACAGATACTTACCATACTACTGCTTGTAAACTACAAAGTGTTATTATTGTGCAGGGCTAAAGGAGCCTCTTACTGACTGTAACTGTTTAAAAAAAAATTAATTTTGGAGCCCCACTTAATTTTACCCAGGACCCCACTTTGTCTAAAACAGGCCCTACATGAAGGTAGAGCAATAAGGACTGAAAAATCCATCCACTGAAAAACAGCTGGCACGTACAGTAAGCACTTCATAAACCATTATGGCCAGTCTCCCGCCATGCTGTGACATCTCAAACAAAAGAAAAACTACGAAAAAGCCATCAAAACACATACACCAAGTCTACTAAACCAACCAAAAGGGGGAGGAAGGGCAAGTAAGAGTATGGCTACATTCATACAACCATCGTGGGGATGTATATACAGCTGCAGGCTTACAGCCGTATATACAACCGCCCCCCCCCCCCATAGACGGCAATAGGCACATGACCCCTCCTCCTCTGCTGCGCACCAGCATGTGCCACGGCCAGGCCACAGCCAGGCAAGCACACATCAGACTACGGTCATGTGAATGCGGCATGAGGTAGATTGCCAGTCTCTCCACTTGCAGCCAAAACAAAGGACTGGGCCCCCGTTACCAATAATATGCGTTTTAATGGAAACGCTTATGCTATCAAGGTGACTACATTTCCCATCTCCAGCAGGAGGGGTGGCAGCCTCCTCATGCATTTTTCCTCCTCTACACCACACCATTCCCCTCTCTCCCCTGCCTGCAGTATCCCCCTCCCTGGGGACTCACATGCTGCTGGCAGGTAGCCAGGTAATGTAAAATAAACTATTATAATGTACTGAAATGATTAAGAATGCTGACAAAGGTATTTTTAACATCAGTATAGCATAGGCTATGGGAACCTGTCATCAGCTAAAATTACATTCCTGGTGAAAGGTTCCCTTTAAGAGGATATAAGGCATAGTCAATCCCACATAAACTGTTTTTGGCATATGTTAAAAAAGTTGAAGGGTCCTTTGTTGCTTTTTGGAGAGTCAGTAGTAAATATGATAGAGTGGAAGGTGGCACTGGTTGCCACAGATGCAAGTTTTGGATCTGAGGCTTTGAGGTAGACACCCACGCCCTTGTGTAAGTTTAAGGAGGCCTTTCTAGAGAAAAGGCTATGTAGTGCACCATGAGAGCCACCACCATTGTCAATTTGGGCTGTAACTTGCCTCCTGTTTGTGAATTGTCCAGGCTATAGATATTGATGACTAAAGTTTTAAATAGGTCACCAATATTGGTGTCAGACACCTGCGAGTATCAACAATCAGTTGTTCACAGCAGCCAACAGAGCAGAACTAACCCTAGTAATGGAGATGGAAGCTCTGTGTCATGTGTGAGCCCGGGAAATGCAACTCAGCATCCATTCACTTGATAGGTCATCAATATCTATAACAAAGGAACCCCCTTTAATCTTGTGACCTCAAGAGAAGTGACTTAAATCACTAAGAGTTACAAATGTGTTCTATAACGATTAGGCTAATGGGTCTCTGTGCATGAGAAGAGTTAAGCACTCCCATAAGGTCTTTCCCTGCTTTCCTCCATGTCACTGGTTTAAAGGGGTTGTCCACTGGATACGGGATAACGAGCTGATCAGTGACCTGTGGACAGGGGATAATTTAAATATTTAAAATTTTAAGTGGCCACTTTTCAATTAGTCTTCTATTTCAATGAATCTCTTCTATTAGACAGTCTCTGTAGGTATATGTACCTGTGTATTTGCCTCCCTTCAGAGCTTCGGCATTTCCCTGTTCTCAGTATGCTACCCTCAGCCTATATATACAGATTTCTCTCATTGCTCCAGACTGTCCTTATGGCATCTCCCACTGTGTCTCTCACCCACATTTATCAAAACTAGTGCAGTCTGT
The DNA here is from genome assembly GCA_019512145.1 of Engystomops pustulosus. Taxonomy (NCBI): domain Eukaryota; kingdom Metazoa; phylum Chordata; class Amphibia; order Anura; family Leptodactylidae; genus Engystomops; species Engystomops pustulosus. Next base: position 240,745,016 of record CM033642.1, on the reverse strand, counting down.
ACTATGTGCAGTTTGCTTGTGGAGTGTGCACCAGTGCGCACAGGTATTGAGTGCTGGTGCACCATTTTTTTTTTGGTGCACATTGTTTATGCTAATTTTTCAGTAATAAATGTGGCGCGAACTTCCGACTAGGTGCACATTTTTTTCTGTCTTGTCAGACACTGTACAGCCATGACACAAAACTGGCTCAGACACTTTATAAGTACATGTGCAAGCATTTTGCATCTTCTTTTCAGTGCAAAGTCAGACAGAAAACTGTCGCAAAACGCTTTAATAAATGTGGGCCAGTCTGTGCTCACTGACAGACACAAGGAGAGGGGGGGGGGGATGGATGAGTCATAATGTCCTGCTGCAGCTCCTCCTATTGAGCAGGGCTCACACATGTTAAAGGAAACTTACCATGAAGAATCTACCATCAGAAGTAGATGAGTTGGTAGATTCCTTCTGCCTGTCTCTGGACAAATCTGTAATTGAATAATCCTGAAACTCAACTGTATTTTACAGTAGTAATATGTAAATTAACTGCAGAGGCTACTGGGGCATGTCCTAGCCTGGCTGGGAACATCATTTATAAAGGGGAAGGAGAAGAGGGAAAGATGTAAGTGTATTTAATGCTTAACTTTTAATAAATACTGTTAAAATTGTAATATATGATCCCCTCAACCTTTGAGGTGCTACTAAATGTATTATTAATACTCCAAAAAGGTTAACCACTGTAAACACATATATTGTTGTGTTGGGAAAAAAGCTGTAGATGTGTGTCCCCAAAAAAGATTTATCTCATGTGAACTGCCTGTAACAATTCAGATTCTCCCCAATATTATTGTAAGGAGACTACCGCCGTACCGTAGTATAGCAGGCATACATCTGCGGCAGGGAGAGGAGGAGGGAATGAGCAACACTCACCCCTGCCCCTCTCCATACCCATATATGGCCGCAGCGCCCCATCTTATAACCTGGTATCTCTGAATAGAAATACTTAGAGAATACTTACTAAATGCAGAATCCCGAACATCACCTGTGCTGCATGCATCCAATGTTGCCCTCTGGTGGTTGTAGTTATAATTGTAGTGACACGCTCGACTTTTGAGGTTTACAAATAGCTCAGGATGGTACAGGGTCTCATTGCACACAATCAGTAACCCAACCAACCCCTGAGCTGATACCCGAGCTGGTTTCTTATCCAGCCATGTAGTAACCCTGCTTTGTACTAATCGGTGGCGAGTAGGTACCACCTACAGATGAGAGTTCTTGGTTTGGTTGGTACATACAGTATAACTATTACTATACTAGGGACGTAGCTTGCCTCCTCCACATGAACATGAAAATCATAGCCTGAAACCTAAAGGTGATGCCACCTGAAACCTAAAGGTGAAGACGTCACGTTCTTGGATCGCTTTTAAACGGACTGAAAACAAATGCGTTTTTAAACAGATGCGTTTTTTTAAACGGACTGAAAACGCATGCTTTAACGCGACGTGTAGCAGCACCCTGGGGCTGCCCATACAAAGTTATCCACAGCAGTGGTAGATGCTGTGTACAATATTTTAACATTAGCAAATAAAGGTACTGACATCGAGTGATAGTTTACATGAATTAAAATAATAATAATCTTTATTTATATAGCGCAAAAAAATTCCGTAGCGCTTTACAAATCAGACATCCACAAGGATGCATTGTGTATGGCCACCATTATTGTAAAAAAACCCTGAGGGTGCGTTCACACATGCAGTTTCTCAGATGCAGCTTTTAATGTCCAAACCAGGAGTGGAGTAAAAATAGACAAGGAGTAACTCTTCTTAATGATACACTCTTGCCTATTATGATCCACACTGGCTTTTGGGTTCAAAAACTGCAAGTGAAAAACTGAACGTGTGGATGCACCCTAAATGTGAGATTCCTGCATTTTCATTATTTGATAGCAGTAAGGGGGCTGCATTATTCTTACTTATAAAATACTATGACAACCCTACTAGGGGCTTATGGTGATAATGTCCCTCTCACATATACTGAAATCTGATCTGTGGGGGTGCTACGTCTGGGACCTCTGGTTAACAGTGCATCATTTTATGTGGACATACATATTTAAAGGGTATCTATCATCTGAAATTATTTTTAATAATGGGTTAGGAAAAATATGTAATAATTCCTTTATTTATATAACACCAACAGATTCCGCAGCGCTGCACAGAGCTTACCAAATCAGTCCCTGTCCCCGAATAGGATTCACATTTTAGCAATATACTTTACTAAAAAATTCAGGTGGTAAAGATCACCCCTGGTGCAAAAATCTAGGACATGATAGATATATAGGGGGAGATGTATGATGTTTCAGAGCTCACAAATTTCCAGAGCTGCAGACATTTTCTGGAAGATCAAGCATGCTGGGGGTTATCAAATTTGCAGTTCGTTGTGATACGTTCATTTCTTTGATTTTCACAATGGATTTCTGTCCATTCAAATTCACAAGATGTTTAGGAAACTTATACTGGATTTGGTGAGTTCCACTAAAACATACAAAGGGTCCAAACGCCGCATTTTCGACCGGGTTTCGCTATTTTTTTCTGTTTTGCACTGAATTGACCCGGGTTTTTGGCGCACGCGATCGGATTGTGTCGCATCGGTACCGGGTCGCATGCAACACACAAATCGGGAGGGCGTGTTATTCAGACAACCCAACTGATTCAGACAAACCGCAGAATTTAAAAAGCAAATTGTGTCGCAAGATCAGCACTTACATGCATCGGGAAGGAGAAGGTGAACTCCGGCGGACCTCAGCAGGGGAAGCGACAGATGCAGGAAATTGGACGCACGATCTTAGACCCAGACGGCAGGATCGCAACGGGATGGGTAAGTAAATGTGCCCCAATGGCTTTTTTTTGAGAGAAAGAGATTTTTACTACATCTATGTGAGATAATTTTAGTATTCTTCTTGAGCCAGATGGTGGCAGTATAGCAGCAGGAAGTAAACAACATGCAAAAGAGAATGAGGCACATTTACTTACCCGGCCCGTGGAGTTCACAAAAAGTGCATTGTCCAACGATAATGCACTGTGCCACGATTCACTAAGATCGTGCGCCCGATATCTTGCATGTGTCGCTTCCCCGCTCAGGTTCAACAGAGCTCACTATCTTCTTCCTGGAGAATGTAAGTGCATTGTCTTGCGACACAATTTGAAAGTTAAATCCCGCACTCAGTCCGAATCATTCCGACGGCACAGCCCCAAATTCTGTCGCATTCTGTTAGTAAATGTGCCCAAATATGTTCCCCTGTCTCAAATATAAGCAGAAACGCCACTTTCATTTGATGACTATTAATCTGTATGTGTTCCTCGGTCTGTGCATGGTTGGATTACAGTGCACTGGACAGTACTCTGAGCATCATAGTGATATATGATACAAGGAGCCCTGCTTCCCCTGCAAGACAGCAGCATGAAACTGAGAACATTATTGCAGTCCATGGTTACTGCCCAAAGTCAACACAAGGGGGCTCATTTACTAAGGGCTTTGCGCCGCACTTTTGTCCGACTGTGCACATTCCTCTAGGCTAAAACGGCTTGCACAGGTATTTGCACAGAGGACCTGTCACCCTTAAAAACAGCACTATGAGCTGATTACTAAAGAAAAGCTCCTAGTGCTAAAACAGACGCAGCAGACGTTACACTGTTAAGCCCCTTCTACACTGGCGTTTTTCACGCGCGAGTTCTGCGCGTGCATTTGACGCGCAGAACTCGCATTGCACTCTGTCCCATTGTATTCAATGGGTCTTTCTCCATTAGCGTTGTTTTTAACGCGCGTGCTTGCGTTAGTTTTCACGCGCGTCAAAATCGCAGCATGCTCTATTTTTGCGGGTCACGCGCGTTTTTCACGCCCCATTCAAGTCTATGGAGATGCATCAAGAACGCATTGCACTCGCAATCATTGCAAGTGCAATGCGAGTGCAATGCGTTTTAAACGTAAGGGTTGCTAGGTGACCAGAACAACATTATTTCCCCTGCTCGCGATCGAGCATTTAATTAAAAAAACACAATGAAGAACAGTGAGGTAGATGCTGTGTACAATATTTTAACATTAGCAAATAAAGGTACTGGCATCCAGTGATACTTCACATGAATTAAAATAATAATCTTTATTTATATAGCGCAATCAAATTCCGTAGCGCTTTTCAAATCAGACATCCACAAGGATGCATTGTGTATGGCCACCGTTGATGTAAAAAACCCTGAGGGTGCGTTTACACATGCAGTTTCTCAGATGCAGCTTTTGATGTCCAATCCAGGAGTGGAGTGAAAATAGACGAGGAGTAACTCTTCTTAATGATACACACTCTTGCCTATTATGATCCACACTGCTTTTGGCTTCAAAAACTGCAAGTGAAAAACTGAACGTGTGGATGCACCCTGAATGTTCCATTCCGGCATTTTCATTATTTGATAGCAGTAAGGGGGCTGCATTATTCTTACTTATAAAATACTATGACAACCCAACTAGGGGCTTATGTTGATAAAGGCCCTCTCACATAAACTGAATTCTTCTGATCTGTGGGGGTGCTACATCTGGGACCTCGGGGTAACAATGCATCATTTTATGTATCCTGCATACCTCCCAAAATTTGTAATTCTTTCACCATCATCAATAAGTCCAGGCGACTGTGCGACCGTCCTATGCAAAAACAGGACATTTGCAGTCAACTCAGTTCTCTTAAAGAAAAATACAATCTTAATGGATGTGACTGTGAAGGACGTACATATTTAAAGGGTATCTTTCAACTGAAATTTTTTTTAATAGTGGGTTAGGAAAAATATGTAATAATTTCTTTATTTATATAGTGCCTACAGATTCTGCAGCGCTGCACAGAGCTTGCCAAATCAGTCCCTGTCCCCTAATAGGATTCACATTTTAGCAATATACTTTACTAAAAAATTCAGGTGGTAAAGATCACCCCCAATGCAAAAATCAAGGACAAGATAGATATATAGGGGGAGATGTACAGTATGCAGCTTTCAGAGCTCACAAATTTCCAACAGATGTTGCAGACATTTTCTGGAAGATCAAGCATGTTGGGGGTTTTCTAATCTGCAGTTAATTCTGATACGTTCATTTCCTTGATTTTCACAATGGATTTCTGTCCATTCAAATTCACAAGATGTTTAGGAAACTTATACTGGGTTTGGTGAGTTCCACTAAAACATACGATGTGGCACATTTACTAAGGGTCCAAACGCCGCATTTTCGTTGGGTTTCGCGATTTTTTTCTGTTTTGTACTGAATTGCCCCAGGTTTTTGGCGCACGCGATCGGATTGTGTCGCATCGGCGCCGACTTGCATGCGACACAAATCGGAGGATGTGTTAGTCGACCAGTTAGACCAGCACTCACATGCACTGGGAAGAAGAAGATGGTGACTCCGGCGGACCTCAGCAGGGGAAGCGACAGATGCAGGAAATTGGACGCACGATCTTAGTGAATCGCGGCAGACCCGAATCCTCTTCGGACAACGCACGGCAGGATCGCAGCGGGATGGGTAAGTAAATCTGCCCCAATGGCTTTTTTTTGAGAGAAAGAGATTTTTACTACATCTATGTGAGATAATTTTAGTATCCTTCTTGAGCCAGATGGTGGCAGTATAGCAGCAGGAAGTAAACAACATGCAGAAGAGAATGAGGCACATTTACTTACCCGTCCAGCGGAGTTCACTGAAAGTGCATTGTCCGACGATAATGAACTCCGCCGCGATTCACTAAGATCGTGCGCCCGATATCCTGCATGTGTCACTTCCCCGCTGAGGTCCGACAGAGTTCACCATCTCCTTCCTGGTGCATGTAAGTGCATTGTCTTGCGACACAATTTGAAAGTTAAATCCTGCGGTCAGTCCGAATCATTCGGACGGCACATCCCTCAAATACTGTTGCATTAAAGCCTGGGCCGCTGTGCCACAATCCCAGCGCAGACAGCGCTGGGCACAACCCTTTGTAAATAAGCCCCAATAAGTCTGTTACTTTATGCTGTTTACACAAGATTGTAATGACACATAATGGGGCACATTTACTAAGGGCTTTGTGCCAGTTTTCTGTCGGATTTCACACATTCTTTTGCTTGCAGATGTATTTAAGAAGTGCCCACGTCACATTTGTGTCGCTTGTGACCCTTTTGTGGCGCAGCTGCACTAGGCATAATGCGACACAAATTAGGGGCAGTACTAGTGCTCAGTCGGACCGCGCGCCTGATTTAGCATGCAAAGTCTGTTGCACGTCCTATGTTAAAGGTGCACAAAAAAAGCGGTGTACTCTGTTCGAGCAGTGCAGGGGCGCCAGATTCATGAAGAACGGGCACCATAAATCCTGAATCTGGCGCCCCCTGCACTATACACAGGCAAACTGCTAATAGAAAAGGATCGGGGTACAATGCATCATTGCTTTATGTATCCTGCATCCTCCCAAATTTGTAATTCTTTACCATCATACGAATAAGTCCCAGAGGCGACGTGCGATCCGTCCTATGCAAAAGACGTACATTTGCAGTCACACTCGTTCTCTAAAGAAAAATACCATCTTAAGCATGGATGTTGAATGTGAAGGTGACGTAACATAGTGAAAGGGTATCTTTCAGACTGATTTTTTTTTAATAGTGGGTTAGGAAAATATGTAAAATTCTTTATTTATATAGTCCTACAGAGTTCTGGCATCTGCAAGCGCTGCACAGAGCTTGCCAACTCAAGCCCTGTCCCCTAATAGAATTACATTTTAGCAATATACGTTACGAAAAAATTCAGGTGGTAAAGATCACCCCCAATGCAAAATCAAGGACAGATAGATATATAGGGGGAGTATGTAAGTATGCATCTTTCAGAGCTCACAAATTTTCTCAACAATATTTTGCACCGACAGTTTCTGTGAAGATCAAGCATGTGGGGGTTTCTAATCTGCAGTCAATTCTGATACGTTCATTTCCTTGATTTTCACCAATGGTTTCTGTCCATCAAATTCACAAGATGGTTTTAGGAAACTTATACTGGGTTTTGTTGAGTTCCACTAAAACATACGATGTGGCCATTTCCTAGGGGTCCAAACGTGGCGAAAGTTTATCCCCTAGCGCTTTTTCGTTGGGCTTCTCGCGTTTTTTTATTCTGTATTTTTGTACGCATGCCCACAGGTTTTATTGGCGCACGGGTTGCGATCCCGGATTGTTGTCCAATTCGGTCGCCCTAACGTGACTTGGTCTCGCGACACAAATGCGGAGGTGTGGTTTTTGTTTTAGTCGACCCAGTTAGATACCAGCACTTGCTTACTAGGCAATGGGAAAAGTAAGGAGGGGTGACTCCTCCCGGACTCAGTCAGGGGGACAGCGACAGATGCAGGAAATTGGACCGTCACGATCTTAGTGAATCGCGCAGACCCGAATCCTCTTCGTACAACTCAGATCCCTAATGATACCTTGCCTTGGATTCGCATCGGGATGGTGCTAAGTAATCTCCCCAAGGCTTTTTTTTTGAGAGAACAGAGATTTTTTACCTACATCGTATGTGAGATCAATTTTAGTATCCTTGCTAGAGCGCAGCACATTGTGCAGTATAGGGCAGCGTCCATGACAGATATAAACAACATGCGAAGAAATGTAGGCACATGTTACTTACACCGTTCCAGGCGGAAGTTACACTGAAAGTGCATTGTTCCGTGCGATAATTAACTCCGCCGGCGATTCCTAAGATCGTGCGCCCGATATCCTGCATGTGTCCTGTCCCCTGATGTCCGACAGAGTTCACCATCTCCTTCCCTGGTGCTGTAAGTGCAATTGTCTTGCGACACGCAATTGAAAGTAAACAATCCTGCGGTCATTCCCCCCCCCCTCCCCGAAGCATTCGGGACCGGCTACATCCCTCATTCAAATACTGTCTTCGCTTAAGCCTGGGCCCCTGTGCCACAATCCCAGCGCAGACAGCTCTGGGCACAGACTCCCTTTTTAATAAGGCCCCATAATCATGTTACTACTTTAGTGCTAGTTACACACAAGATTGTAATGACACTAATGGGGCACTTTATAAGGGCTTTGTGGCCAGTTTTTTTTCTGTCGGATTTCACACAGTATTGCTTTTGCTGCAGATGTATTAAGAAGTGCCCACGGTCACATTTTTGGTCGCTTGTGACCCTTTATGTGGCGCAGCTGCCTAGGCATATGGCGACCAATCAAATTAGGGCAGTACTAGTGCTCATTCGGACACCGCAGCGCCTTCGTTAGCCTTCACTTCTTTATGCACGTCCTATGGTCTAAAGGTGGCACAAAAAGGCGGCTCGGTACTCTATTCGACAGTGCAGGGGCGCCAGATTCATGAAGACCGTCACCATAATCGCTGAATCTTGGCTGCCCCCTGCACTATACACTGCAAACTGCAAGTTTAGTGCATTTGACTGTTGTTAGTAAATGTGGCCCAAAATGTTCCACTCCATATAGCAGAATCGCTCCTGTTCATTTGAAAACGATTAATCTGTATGTGTTCCTCGGTCTGTGCATGGTTGGATTTCACACCGGCTGCTACAGTGCGGGACAGTACTTTGAGCCTCATAGTGATATTATGATACAAGGAGTCCCTGACTGTCCCCTGCCAGACGCAACGCGGACGCAAACATTATTGCATTCCCATGGTTTACTGCCCAAGTCACAATGGGGGTACTCATATTCATAGGATCATAGTAATATAAGGGCTGTGAATGAGCCGCAAGTCCATCAAGTCCAACCTTCAAGAATTAATAATGTTTTTATTCTCAAAAGTTCCCCATAACCCTGATATTTTTTTTTTCTCATCCAGAAAGTCATCCAGGCCTCTCTTGAACATGTAACATAGAGTCGGCCATAACAACCTCCTGCGGCAGAGAGTTCCATAGTCCACTGCTACTTACAGTCAAGAACCTTTGTCAGGTATGGGAGAACCTCCTCTCCTCGGAGCTGAGATGTCCACCTTGTCCGGGTCACCGGCCTATTATAAAAAGATTTTTGGAGGATCCTTGTCTGTCCGTTCAGGTTATCTTGTACATGTAATGAGGCTCTCCCCTCAGTCGTCTTTTTCTAAACTGATAATAAATTATTCTAAACATGAATAATCCCAAATTTTGTAATCTTAATCTTCATTGTATTCTCGTCCCCCCCTTCCCCTTATAATCCTGTTGACTCTCCTCTGCAACCCGTTCCAGCTCTCTATATCCTTTTTATATACTGGTGCCCCAAAACGTCCATCTTCATGTGTGGTCTGACATGGATTTGTATAAGGGCAGAACTATGTCTTTATCATGAGAACTTATTCCTCTTCTGATACATCCCATTATTTTATTTGCTTTAGCAGCAGCCCGCCCCGGCTCTGTCACAAAATTAATGTTTGTAACCATCATCTCAATACGAGCAGGGCCTCAATTCCTTTTCAGCTTCAGTTTTACTAAGTAATTGACCGTTTAAACCATAATTATACTTTTTGTTTCCTGGGCCCAATGGGCCGTAACTGTGTGCATTTATCTACATTAAACCTCATCAAAAACACCATTTCTCTGCCCATTCCCTCAAGCTTCAAAATCTTCCCTCTGTAAATGCTAAACTATCGCCCTCAGTATTTATTCTTTTACAAACAGCGTAGTATCACTTCTGCAAATATTGAAACTCTGACTGTGTAAAACCCGTACTTAACAGGTCATTAAAATAAACAATATTACAAGAGCCTGGCCTCCAATACTGAACCCCTGTTGCCACCTCCACTGGTAACTCACACCGCATCTGAGAATGGGCCATTATGACCAACCCTGCTGTTTTCTATCACAAACCAATTACGTCCCAAATACACAATTTTCCCTCCTATTCCCGCAGTCTCATTTTTTATACCAACCGTTTATGTGGCACTGTGTCAAATGCCTTTGAGAAGGTCCAGATATACACCATCCCAAAGGCGTCCCCACAAGATCCAAGTCCTTGACTTACCACCTCGTAGAAACCATCAATTAGTCTGACAGACCGATCGTCTACATAACCAAAATGCTGGACGCTGGTTATAAGGTTGTGTTGCAATGAGATACACTCCATATAGCATCTCTAATAAACCCCTCAAATATTTTCTTCCTTCCTTCCTTTCCTGCCCCTCTCTTCCCTTTCCCACACCCACCACAGCAGTTATACTCACTGTCATGTAGTTTCCGGATCGCTATTTGATCTTTTTTGTATATTTGTAGCACATTTGCCATGCGCCATTCTGTGGAACATAACCAACCAGTCCTCAGTGATCTTCAAATTAAAAATAAAGGTCTGTCTATCACGTACATAATTCATGCAGACCACGGGGTGTTGCCATCTGGCCCAGTGATTTATCTATCTTAGTGGTTGCGAGCGGCGCCCGTACCCTCTTTCCTCCGTTTAAACTGTGGACTTATAAAAAGGAATTTACTTATTCCTCATTTGGTGTCTTCCCCGGGGATTTGCCGCTTGTCAAAGACATTGAGAAGGGCGCATTCATAATATTGCCCTTTGCCTATCTCCTTACCACCTAGACACCCCATGTTATTTTCTAAGGGGACCCACACTGCCTGTTTTTTAGTTTCTTACATTTATATACTTGGAAAAATTAATTTGGGGATTATTTTTGCTCCTCCCCTGGCAATATTTCTGTTTCAGTCTCTATTTGTTTGTCGGGACCTTTATCCTGTTTTTGTTTTACAAGGACTTTGGTTTTTTGTTCTCAGCTACAATCCTGTAATCTCATCATTTACGAAGGGCTTTGCGTTTGTGGCTTATTACTCCAACTGGGCACATTCTTCTAGGCTAAAAACTGCTGGCACAGTGTATTCAAAGAGGTACCGTTGTCACACTTAAAAACGGCACGTAGTAGTGTGCTGCTTACTATGTAGCCGCTCGTAGTGCCACAAGCAGACCAGCATGTTACAACACTGCTAGCTATTTAGCCAAAAAATCTCCGATAACACGCTAACGTGTAGCCAACACACTGCGAGCAATACGTACACGTAAAAAGGGCTGTCATAGTAGCTGCCTCTATCCCCTGGACCACACCCAGCTCACGGGTCCATGCCACATTGACTGCCCGCATGCAAATCGTCCTTGCGGCCGTCCCCTTCCGTATCCTAATTCCTGCCATGCCCTTTTCATTAAACTGTGCTTTACGCTCTATTTAGGTGCTTCTTTTAACCTGTCATCACGTCGTTTCTGTTATCATTAATCAGAGGTTTTCCGATAATGCCTAGAGGATAACACTGCTGGGCGCTTTTTTGTAGCACTAGGAGCTACTTACATGTATGTCATTTCTAGAGTGCTTAAAAACTGACACCAGATCGCCTGTGTACCAGCACCCTAGGCTACATGTCACATGAACATATGCCAAACCTGTGTGGCCGCATTCCGTGCAGGCATGCGTTCACGCGCGAAGGCAGAGGAGGAAGGGGGATCCCACCGCCTCTCCATGGCGTAAGGGTCGGCACACCTGTCACGGGTGCCCCCGTTGATCCATGTCACGGATCGCGGACACCCCTTCAACTCTCGTGGCCTGCCTCCTCCGGCCCCTCAATTCCGAAGCTTAGCTTCTCCATGTTCACCCCGTCCGACCTAACGAGCCTCCACACATGTCCCGTTCCCTAGGTGCGACTGTCAGATTTTAAAAAGGGCCAACGCACATGTGATTTGGCCTGGCCACTTCTGTTTCTGCTATTTAATCCGGCGGCTCCCATCATTCCCCGACGGATCTTCAAGCCATACTTGTTAGTGAAAGCCCTCTGTGGTCCTTTGTTCCTGCGTTTCAATTTCTGCTCCTGTGTTCCCGTTCCTGTACTTGTGTTCCAGTCTGGTTCTGTGTTTATGTTCCGTGTTCCTGCTTCCGTGTTCCTGCTGTGAATTTCAGTGTTTTTTCCAGCGCTGTTCTCCCGCTGTCACCCCAGGCTTGGACTGTGCCCTGCATTTCTACCTTGGCTGCCACCACTGGATAGTCGCACCTGTGGAACGACCTGATGGCACCCTGGTACTTAGACTCCATTCCCAGGTTTCGGCTAGGCGAAGTCCATAAAGTCAACACATGGGGGCTCATTTACGAAGGGCTTTGCGTTGTGCTTTTATCCAACTGGGCACATTCTTCTAGGCTAAAACGGCTTGCACAGGTATTTAAAGAGGACTTGTCACACTTAAAAACGGCACTAGGTGCTGCTTACTATAGTAAGCAGCTCGTAGTGCCAAAACAGACACAGCAGTGTTACACTGCTAGCGTTATCCAAAAACTCCGATAACGCTAACTAACACTGCTGCACTGTACACTGGAAAAAAGGGCTGTGCAAAGTGCTGCCTCTTCCCTGGACCACCCCACTCACTCCATAGGCCAACATTGACTGCCGCACGTCATGCGGCAGTCACCGCCCCTAATCCTGCCCCCTCATGAAAATGCTTGACCGATTTGAGGGCGTAGTGTACATGGCAGCAGTTTTTGTTAGCATTATCAGAGGTTTCCGATAATGCTAGCAGAGTAACACTGCTGGGGCTTTTGTAGCACTAGGAGCTACTTACATGTATGCATTTTCAGAGTGCTTAAAAACTGACCCAGAATGCGCTGTGTAACAGCACCCTTAGGCTACATTCACATGAACATATGCCACCTGGGCCGCAGCCTGGCAGGCATGCGTTCACCGTGAACATATGCCACCTGGGCCGCAGCCTGGCAGGCATGCGTTCACCGCGAAGGAGAGGAGGAGGGGTGATCCCACCCCTCTCCATGGCGATACATGAAGGAGAGGAGGAGGGGTGATCCCACCCCTCTCCATGGCGATACATGGCGCACAGCACCTGTCACGGGTGCCCCCGTGATCCATGTCACGGATCGCGGACACACCCGTTCAACTCTCCGTGGCGCTGCCCCGGACCCCTCTCCGAACTTAGCTCTCCATGCTCCCGTCCGACCTAAGCCCCACACATGTCCCCGTTCCATAGGGTGCGCACTGTCAGATTTAAAGGGCCAACGCACAGGTGATTGGCGCTGGCCACTTCTGTTTCTGCTATTTAATCCGGCGGCTCCCATCATTCCCCGACGGATCTATCTGCAATGTGTTCTTCACACACATATATATTGTTCTTCACATGCTATTTTGTTCGCGCCGTTCCGCGCGTATCTCCCGACAAGTAAGCAGATGTGCCGAACATCTGTAATCTATTCTGCACTGTGTTCTGCACTGTGTTTTTATCTTAAATGATCCTGTGTTCACTGTGTTCACTGTGTACAATGATTTTATTCTATTCTTCACTGTTCTTCACATCTGCTAACTTGTCGGGAGATAATATACGCGCGGAACAGTGAAGAATAGATCGCAGATGTTTGCAATTTATCAGAAGACATTATTTTTCAATTAAATAACACATTTTAATCCCAAACCATGGTCCCTTTGAAAAATGCTTGAGTCTCCCATTGAATCGCGCGTGAAAAATGCGCCGAAAACGCAAAAAAACGCTAACAACACGCGCGTGAAAAACGCAAAAACGCTAATTACTCCAAGGAAAAATGGAACAAAAACGCAGCCAAAAACGTCAGTTTTTCACGCATTGCACCCTGACGTGAAACGCAACGCTAGTGTGGAAGAGGCCTTAGGCCCCTTCCACACTTGCGTTGCAGATAACGTCAGAGTTTGATCAGGGTGCGATCAGGGTTTGGTCAGTGAAAAACGCACATTTTGCATCAGAGTGCAATCAGTTTTCAGTCAGAGTTTGTTCAGTGTGTCAGTTTTTCACGCGCGTTTTCAATGCAATTTCAATGCGTTTTTCACGCGCAGATAATGCGCGTGAAATGGACTCAGGACTGAGCTCTATCTTTTCTATGGCAATTAACGTGTGTTAATTGCACTTGCATGTGTCTCAGAGTGCAATGCGTTTTTGATGCGTCTCCATAGACTTGTATGGTGCATTTTTCACGCGTGTGACTTGCAAAAGTAGAGCATGTCGAGATTTAAACGCGCGTTAAAAAAACTGTGCATGTGTGCGTGAAAAAAAATGCAAGTCTGAAAAGACCCATTGATTACAATGGGTCAGAGTGCAATGCAAGTTCTGCGCGTCAAAAGCACGCACAGAAAACGCGCGTGAAAAATGCAAGTGTGAAAGGGGCCTTAGTGTTATCAGAAAACTCTGGTAACACTAACAAACATTGCTGCACTCGAAATGGTGGACTGCTCTCAAAGCGGTGCGGCGTATTCATGAGGGGGCGGTTCGAGCGACCGCCCCGCTCACTTCACAGGCCAGCGGTGACTGGCGCACGTCATGCAGCAGTCACCGCCCCTAATCCCGCCCCTTCATTTCCAGTGTACATCGCAGCAGTGTTTGTTAGCGTTAACTGAGGTTTCCAATAACGCAAGCAGTGTAACACTGCTGGGACTGTTGAAGCACTAGGAGCTGCTTATTTTAGTAAGCAGTTCCTACTGCCGTATTCGAGGGTGACAGGTCCTCTTTAAGAAGTGTTCATGCCGCTATTGTGTCTTAAATCCGGGGGCGTGCCGTCGGTGAAACTGATTCGGACCGAGCACCGTATTTAACTTGCAAATTGTGTCGCACGCCCTATGTTAAAGGTGCACCACAAAAAAAGATGTTGAACTCTGTCGGGCCAGTGCGAGGAAGCAACAAATTATTGATTTCTGGCGCATGATCTTTATGGATCATGGCATGCAGCATTGTACATGGAAATAACACTTTAAGTGCATTTTTCTAAGTAAATGTGCCCCACGGTCTTTTCTTCATGGACTGACCATATGCCACTGGCCATAGGGTGCTGTCACATGGTGCATTCTTGGACAGTTCTTGGACCGATTTTAAACGAATGCCTTTTTGTATTTTTACCATACGTTTTGCTGGCTTTAATCCGTTTCACAGCTGTTAACACTTCCATAAATGAAGAAAAATAGATTAAAATCAAACAAACGCATGGCAAACATGCAAAAATGCATGCATTTTCAGAGTGCTTAAAAACTGACCAAGAACGCACTGTGCAACAGCACCCTTAGGCTACATTCACACGAACATATGCCCACTGGGCAGTAGCCCAGCAGGCATACGTTCACCCCAATGGAGAGGAGGAGGGGAGATCCCTCCCCTCTCCATAGCGGTACATGGCGCAAAGCACCTGCCACTCGTCCCCCCGTGATCCATGTCACGGATCACGGGCCCATCCATGCCCCTCTCCGTGGCGCTGCCCTGGGCCCCTCTCGGAACTTACCTCTTCATGCTCCCGTCCGACCTAAGCCCCGCACAGATTTAAAGGGCCAACGCACAGGTGATTGGCGCTGGCCACTTCCGTTTCTGCTATTTAATCCGGCGGCTCCCATCATTCCCCGACGGATCTTCAAGCCATACTTTTTAGTGAAAGCCCTCTGTGGTCCTGTGTTCCTATGTTCCAATTCCTGCTCCTGTATTCCCGTTCCTGTGTTGCGGCCCGTTCCTGTACTTGTGTTCCAGTCTGTTTCTGTGTTTATGTTCCGTGTTCCTGCTGTGAGTTTCAGTTTTCTTTTCAGTGCTGTTCTCCCGCTGTCACCCCAGGCTCGGACTGTGTCCTGCATTTCTACCTGGGCTGCCACCGCGGGCTAGTCGCACTAACCGTTACCCTGGTAACAGGTGCCACTTAGACTCCGGTCCCAGGTTTTTGCTAGTGCAATCTCCTGCGGTGGTCCAGAGGGTCCACAGACCCAGAACCCTGACAGCACCGTAACACGGGGAAAGATAGGACATGTCCTATATTTTCCTTGTGTACGGAGCGGTACACGTGTGCCACCATATCACTCCGTGCGGCCATTGCCGGCCTATGGGGGACATATATTTGGCTGCAAGCTTACGCCTGTATATACTCCCTCCCTACCCCAAAAGGTCGTGTGAATGTAGCCTCAGACTGCAACATTTGTTTTCTATAATTCAGCAGACACATAGGGGGGAATTGCTTGTGCGCCTTTTTGGGCTACATTATAATTATTATGAACCTGAACTGTATGACGTAGTGCTCCTTAGGCGAAGTCCATAAATTTGCATTAGTTTGCATCGGCTTTTCAATCTGTCACCCGGTGACCTGAATAATGTAAAAAACAAACACAACCTGGTCACGACATAACTGAAGGACATGAATGCTCTATGGCTTTAGTTTGAGATATATAGAAAGTAGTAAAACCAGTTGACAGGTCCATTGTATTTGTTTTTTTTTTTAACGAAATGTATGAATCCAGCTGTTTTCAGGTACAAACATTGCAGGTTCCTGAGGGCATATACTAAACCCACTGACATGCTTCTAATACCTAGCAAGTAAAACATTGACTTCTAATGAACTAGTAGTTGTTTCTTGTGCCTGGAAAGTTTCATGGAGATTTTCGGTAGTGCTATGATTTTCCCCATTAATGCAAGCACTTTGTATATAATTAACACAATTAGAGACTACCTGGCCAGGTAAACTCAAGAGGGGGCCAGAATGAAACCTACACCAGGTCAGACCTGTCATATGTATTCCCGCCCAGGCTAGAGTAAATTTAGTGGGCCATGTGACACCCACTTTTTAGAAAAGTGAGATGAGAGGCTGAAAACCATCAAAAAGTCACAATTCTTGGCTGTGCTACAAGGCACAATAAATCATCTATTACCTTTATAGCTATTTATCTGCATGAAGAAGATTGGGTTGTCTATGAATCCACCTGTGGACACACACATAGCATGTGAGTGTGCAATACCTCTACATGTGCCACAGGCAGCCAGATGAGGCCATAGCACCACCTTCGTGGAAGCACCCAGGGAGCTGCAGAATCTTCAGAAGTCAAGTCACTTTATTTTAGTATTGGCTAGAGCCAAGAAGGCACTATATTTGTTTATGCATATAATTTAATTCATGAGGGGGGTGCGGCATATAACCTGCATGGTTAGGGTGATGCCACTTAAACCCGTTTTTGGTCAGTTTTTTAAGCAGTCCGTCCAAAAATTAATGAATTTTTGAAAACGCATCCGTTTTTGACTGGTTTTAATTAAGATAATTGGTAAATACTGTCAGATGCGCATGCATTTTTTTAACGGACTGCTTAAAAACGGACCAAAAACGGGTTCAAAATGCCATGTGTGGCATCACCCTTACACTTCTTACCGATTCTCTTTAGAGTTTATTCACACTAATGTATTTTACCTCTTAGGGTGATGGCACACGTGGCTTTTTGACCCGTTTTTAAGCAGTCCGTTAAAAAAAACACATCAGTTTTTGACAGTTTTTACCAGATATCTTAATTCAAACTGGTCAAAAACGGGCTGCTTAAAAACGCGTTCAAAGCGCCACGTGTGCCATCATCCTAACAGAAAATCTATCATTTGTTTTCATGCATTATGAAGCAAACATACTTTGAGAATGCTGTAGCTACACTGCAGAATAATGTCTTGTTTAAACCCTTCGCAGTTTTGTCGCTCCTTTGCCTGGCCCAGCGCTTCTCCTCTCACATTAGCTATGCACTGCTCAGAAGATTATGTAATCACTGGTTATCCCTGAGAGGCAGAAGTAATCAATCGCCGCACCATCCCCCAGCTGCTGTGTATGAGTCATCCAGTTCAGGTTGATTCATCCTGTCTAGACTGTTCAAAAAACTCTGTGTAATGTGTTTATCAACGGCAGGGTGAAGAAACCCAGCTTTCCCGAGGTCCTGAATATTATAATTGTTTTTTAGCATAACCACTCAGCACAAGGATTAAACAAGATATGATTCTGCATCAGTGTAGCTACAGCATTCTCAAGGTATGTTTGCTTCATAATGCATCAAATCAAATGGTAGATTTCTTTTAAAGAGGACCTGTCACCCATAATTTCGCGGCAATGTTAGAAGGATAGCGTTACCGGAAACCTAGGAGCTGCTTACTAAAGTAACGCTATCTAACACTGTGGCGGAATACATTGTAATCATCGGACCGCTCGCAAAACAGTCCAATGTATTCATGAGGGGGCAGTCACCGCCACCCTATGGAGCGAGTGGGGCGGTCCGAGGAAGAGGCTGCGCCTCGGACCGCTCCATTGTGAGTACATTGGACCACTTTGCAAGTGGTCCAAAGATTACATTGTACTCCGCTGCAGTGTTAGATAGCGTTACTTTAGTAAGCAGCTCCTAGTGCCCAAATTATGGGTGACAGGTCCTTTTTAAAGACTGAATGCACACAGCCTTCATTATACGCATATTTTCACATAAACAATCTGCTATATTGGGCTACATGAACATGGCCATTATTTTTGGATGCATGCTAGCCGATGTTTCAGCAGCTAGCCCATACATTTCTATGGACTAATACAAATGGCTGTGGTTTCCATGGTCCCGTGAATGCCCAAAGCAATGTTTGGGGCCTCGGGCAGACTCTTGTTCTATTGTCTTTGGCGAGGGAGCAGTGAAAAGCACATGTTCGTGTACAGGTAGCCTAATACAGATTTAGTCATGTTAATCTCGTACCATACAATACAATTTTGCAAATCAGTAACCAGCCCCCAGTGTCTTGAATTTAGACAATACAAGACACATTGGGGCTGGTTGCCCATCGCATGCTTTTGCATAGAAACACATATGTGATTGGCCGTGGCTTTGATTCAGTTTCGAAATTGAATCAAAGCGCGATCGTCTTACAGCAGATTTATAAAGCTATGTTCACACGTTGCATTTCAAAACGCAATTCATATCCAACAGGGAGGGGCTTGGACTGATAACATATGTGTTTTTAAAACGCAAATCAAAAGCCATGTTTGAACGCAGCCCCAATGTGTTCCTAATATTATTCTTACAACTATCTCCTTTCAATGTAGATGTGATGTGATTCTATTACAGCACTCAGAGGATTCAAATGTAAAATGTATCTTCTGAATATCTATAGTCTATCTATATGACCCCCAAAAAATCTAATTAAGAATAGTTGCATGCAAGTGATCAGCTTTATGGAAAAAACAAACAAACAAACAAGAATTAGTAGAAATTGGGGCACCGGTATCATGTGACATGGCCAAAATGAAGAATGTCACATCACATTGTTTGCATAGGAATAATGATGTAAGCAACCATATAAATAGACGCAGAAAGCCAGGAGGATACATGAAAACACTGCTGTTTCTAAGTGAAAACTAAAAACAAGCTGTGTAATCTCCTAGATACACACACTCAGGGATTAGCCCAGCTGAGCCAGTAGTGAGCGGGCGAGTGCTTGTGTGACTGCACCATTGGCTGCTTAGAGGGCTCAGGACTGGATTGGCTGCACCCAGTGTACACGACTGCTGCCGTCTCAGGGTGTCTCATTACTTTACAGACAGTAAATATCATCTCTACGACCTCAAAACAAGGAAACGCTAAAGAAAAAATGTGGAAATACCTGGAAAAAAATTCAGTTTCTATGAGAAAAAAACAAAGTGACACATCTTTCATCTGAAACATTACCAGTCCTGTTACAAGAGGTTAAATATTTCCAGGCTAAGCAAACATTTGTATTATGCAAATGTGGAGAGATAGCTGTGGGTCATCCAAGTGGATGACCAATAACTACATATGTGTCAGGTCGTTATATATATAGGGTGATGCCACACGTCCCGTATATGGACCGTTTTAAAGCACATGTTTTCATTCTGTTAAAAACGCATCCTTTTTTTTACTGTTTACCATGCGTTTGGCTGATAGATATACAGGTTCAAAGCAGCCAAACGCATGGTAAACAGTAAAAAAAAGGATGCGTTTTTAAAATGCATGTGTTTTTTAAACGGACTAAAAATGTGTGCTTTAAAATGGTCCAAAATCGTCACCTAAGGTTGATGGCACACGTGGCATGTTGAACACGTTTTTGGGCCTTTTTTAAGCAGTTCGTCCAAAAAGCACGTGTTAAAACACTGATGCATTTTTAAATGGACTGCTTAAAAACGGCCCAAAAACGGGTTCAAAACGCCACGTGTGCCGTGGCCTTGTGATGTGATGCCACACGTGGCGTTTTTGGACCGTTTGTAAGCATGCATTTTCAGTCCCTTTAAAAACGCATCCGTTTCTGAAAACATCAATTTTTGAAAACACATGCGATCGGCAATCAGCGCCCTGGTATCTTGCATTGTGTAAATGCAGGACACCGGACGCTGATTGCCGATCGCATGCGTTTGCATAGAAACTAATATGCGATCGGACACGGGCCGTGCCAGTGCGCTTTGATTCCGCTACAAAACATAATCAAAATGCTTACGTGTGACATCACCCTTAGGGTGGTGGCACACGTGGCATTTGAACCCGTTTTTGAACAGTCCATTAAAAAAAACCATACGTTTTGAAAACACATACATTTTTTGAAAACGCATGCATTTTTTGACCGTTTTTGTCCGTTTTTCAATTATCTTAATTAAAATATGCGTTTTTAAAACACATGCGTTTTTTTAAATGGACTGCTTAAAAAACGGTTCAAAACGCCACGTGTGCCACCACCCTTAGTACAAAACCCTGGCATGTGCTTATAGAGTTTGCATGAATAGATAGTAAGCACAATGAACAACCACACCTTTTGGCTGCGTTCAGATGTTTCGAAAAGCTATTGAACCGGAAGCTATTTTTCAGCAAAAAACTGAATTTAAAGATGTATTCAAATCAGATGCACTTATCACATAGTCACTAAATAGCTGCTATGGATAGTGGCAGAACCTTTACTGATCACTAGAATTCGGAAGCTTATTGCCCATGACGATACAAGGGTAAATGTCTTATCAACCGTCTGTGTCTTCTAACCTAAAAATAATACTTTTTGTCTGCTAGTCTAGGTAGAAGTTCTTTTCAATAATACACCTTTGATGTTGAGTTTGAGTATCTGTTTGTCTGTAGTCTTCTGCCCTGTCTCTCATAGTCTGAACAAGGTTATTGGGTTTATGATGATTGACAGGACTTAAAGGGCCTGTCCTTGCAGTCAAATTCTTTTTATCACTTTCCCGAAACTTCAGTCCCGATACTTCCCTAATACTTTCCTGTGTGTTAAGATGAAACACAAAGGATAACCGTGACATGAACTAAACTTCTAGCTTATGTCCAGATCCATGGGTGTAATTTGAGGGATGCAGAGAGTGCGATCGCAACCAGGCCCTGGAGGCTTAGGGGCCCATAAGGTGTCACTTAGGTGTCTAAGACTAGAACTATAAACCATACATTATAGTCGGGGGCCTGGCACAGACTTTGCACTGGGGCCCGTCAGCTTCTATCCAGATCATATTCTACATATGTGGCAGCTGTAAAGTACAACTACGATCCAGCATATACATTGAAGAATTAGAGAACAATGTTATAATGACTTGAATTTCTCATAAATAATGTAATCTTCCTTGATCAACATTTGATGGACTTTTGTAAAGGGTACACCATGCCAACAGTGTCTTACAAAATAACCAAAGTTTATCAACACAAAACCTTTATATTGCAAATAAGGAATAGATGGGGGTGAGGGGGACTTTATATAAAATAACCATGAGTGGGCTGTTTGGAATAATAAACTAAGGGATATTTTAGGGAACAGGAGACTGTTTTAGTTTCTGAATTTTTAATGCCGCCACATGAGTTCACTGCAAAGGGGCCCACTGAGGGTGCGTTCACACGTTGCAGTTAAAACTGCATCGCAATCAGCTTTGAGGTGGTTTTAGGTGACTTTTTGTCAATTTAACAGGTGAAAGACATGAACTGAACGAGTGAATTTGATTTTGAAGGGGAAACCTGCTCCACAAATGTCAATTGACAAAACTGCACCTAAAACTACCTCAAAGCTGATTGCGATGCAGTTGTATCTGCAACGTGTGAACGCACCCTGAGGCTCTATCACCCAGGCGCCTACTGACACTTGTAGTTCATCTAGGGACACTGCATGGTAAAACTAAACCTATTCTACATTAATGGGTACATCAAAGCACTACTACTATCCAGCATATGTATAAGAGCAGCATAGTACTTCTACTGTAATCATATATATTGTCAGGATCAGGGGTAGTGGAGCCACTGTACCACCCCGAGCGATGTCGTAAGCCGACACCTGGGACTGGAGCCTAAGTGGCACCCAGTTTTCACCAGAGCCCGTGGCAAAGCGGGTTGGACTTGCTGCGGCGTGATACCACCAGGTTGCTCCACAGGCGCGGCTTTGCTCGTGGTGGCGGCCAAGGCGAAGTACAGAGTCGTGAGGCAGAGACGGAGACGTGGACAGACTAGAGGTCAGGACAGGCAGCACAAGATCATAGTCAAGAGCAAGGCAGATGGTCAGGGCAGGCAGCAGAGGAGCAAAGTCAGAAACTGAACCGGGGTCACAACGGGAGATCAGTATAAGCGCACAGAGTTTTGGAGACAGCTTTCCTCTTCCACGAGACACAAAGATTCGGCAACGTAGGAAGAAAAGGGCTGGCTATTTACAGTGACATGTGACCAGCGCCAATTAACAGTGCGCTGGCCCTTTTTAAATCTCTGGGACCCGAATCCACAGCAGGAGCGCAGATAGGTAAGTCAGCATGGGGGAACACTGGGGAATGGAGAGGTGCACAGGTGCACCTGCGACCAGGGACATGGGTCGCAGGAGCACCCATGACACATACGGTATATGGATAAGCGCAGTACTTCTACTCCTATCCCTTTTAAATGGACAGGGTTGATGGATAGAAATTTAAGACTTTTCTTTCATATTTGTTAACAAGGAAAGCAATTTTAAACTATCTATCTTTCTGCCTTTTTAGGTGTGGATCCAAATATGTGGTAGAAGACATAAAATGGTCCTACCTGACCACAGTTTACATGTATAATAGTCTAGTCAGGTGAGTTTCTGCCGTGGCAATAACAGACTGACACAGTTTTGTCTTAGCCACAAATACATATGTGAAGTCTCGCTGTTCTGTCTTTACATTCTGGGTGTGTTTTTGTTTAACTGATGCTTCATGCATTTTAAGAATCCCAACACCCACACTGTGTTGCGCTCCTGAACTCTCATTACGTCGCCCTCTCTGAACACGTAATTTTCTTGACTGACCACACTGTACATACTTCTGTGAGTTACTCATCTCCCAAATACCTAGAGGTATGGGTTACATTGCTGGCCATGATGTTCAAATAGCACTGTAGGGCAGTGACTCTTCTTAGCAAACACAGGCTCACTAAGCAACCTGCTTCTGCATTGTTCTGCTGTCATACATCTCATGGAAGGTGACTTGTATTTAAAAAAAAAAAGGATTAAAAATTAAGTTTGAAAAAAAAATAAATTCAGACCACACACAATATAAACTGTAAGCCCAAAAACATAAAGTCAGGCCTATCATGTACTGATCTAATGACTCTCCTTATAGACCAACTGGGACTACAGGCCCCTATACACAAGAGATGATAGGGAACCTTTCCATTGTGTTGTGTGCATCAAGGCAGTCAATGCTTGGTCCTTTTGTTTTAAGGGAAGATAAAACTATAGGATAGGATAAGGGTTTAGTAGTTAGATTTATACAGCATAATCATTACAACCAGCCATTAGAACACAAACACAAAGCTGAACAGACTGTTAAATCCTCCGAGATACCAATACAGCAAGTATGTGGCCCTACATTAGCCAATAGTCACACACACAGAAAAGTGGGCATAATTATAGTCCCGTTTATCTAGCCCCCTCACGTATAATCACCGCCTCCTGTATAAAATATCCCCTTTACCCCTTTATTCTCTTCTATTTTGTGCAGATGAGATGTGATGTTACGTACAGATTCTGCACAGAAAAGAGAAGACTGCTGCTGCATCAGAGAAGCGAGAAGAGTTGAGTATCGGAGTACCCTAGGCCCTATGCTGTTTTCCTAGCACAGAATAGGGTCAGGGAGATGGGCCAGATACTGGTGTTAAACACAAATTGGCATAGGGGACAAAAGTCTCATCAGCTCATAGTCAATCATCTATTCAAAACCTTGGAAGTTGCCGAGCACAGAATTCGGATATTTCCCATATTTGTGAACAGAGTGGCACAACGCCTGCTCAACCATTTTCGTAATCTATGAAGGGCTCTTAGTGGTTGGCACTCACCGATCTGTGATAAATCTTTTATTTATCTTTATCTTTTATTTTAATTTACAAATCTTAAGAAACAAATGTATTATGATAAAAAAATATCTCCTGTTTAACATAAAAAATTATGTATTTAAGGTAAAAATTACAGATTTAATTGGCATTAAATACCGTATACAGGCGGTCCCCTACTTAAGGACACCTGACGTACAGACAACCCATAGTTACAGACAGACCCCTCTGACCTCTGGTGAAGCTCTCTGAATGTCTTACCATAGTCCCAGGCTGCAATGATCAGCTGTAAAGTGTCCGTAATAAAGCTTTATTGATAATCCTTGGTCCCATTACAGCAAAAAATGAACCACAAAGGATAACCGTGATATGAACTAAACTTCTAGCTTATGTCCAGATCCTATTCTACATTGGCAGCTGTAAATTATAACTACGATCCAGCATATACACTGGAGATGAAAATTAGAGAACAATGTTATAATGACTTGAATTTCTCATAAATAATGTAATCTTCCTTGATCAACATTTGATGGACTTTTGTAAAGGGTACACAATGCCAACAGTGTCTTACAAAATAACCAAAGTTTACCAACACAAAACCTTTATATTGCAACTAAGGAATAGATGGTAGTGAGGGGTCTTTATATAAAATAACCATGGGGGGGGGGGGCTGTTTGGAATAATAAACTAAGGGATATTTTAGGTAACAGGAGACTGTTTTAGTTTCAGAATTTTTAATGCCGCCACATGAGATCACTGCAAACGGGGCCCACTGCGACTCTATCACCCTGGGGCCTATTGACACCTGGAGTCGGCTCTGTCTCTAGCACAGAGAAAGATTAAAACTTTTGAAGTTTACAATAGTTACCAAACAGTAGTAAGTGCACTGTAGTTCATCTAGGGATACTGCATGGTAAAGCTAAACCTATTCTACATTAATGGGTACATCAAAGCACTACTACTATGCAGCATACGTATAAGGGCAGCATAGTACTTCTACTGTAATCATACATATTGTCAGGATCAGGGGTAGTTGACCCAATGGACCACCACGAGCGATGATGTCAGCCGACACCTGGGAGCGGAGTCTAAGTGGCACCCAGTTTTCACCAGAGCCCGTGGCAAAGCGGGTTGGACTTGCTGCGGCGTGATACCACCAGGTTGCTCCACAGCAGCGACTTTGCTCGTGGTGCCGGCCAAGGCGAAGTACAGAGTCGTGAGACAGAGACGGAGACGTGTTCAGACTAGAGGCCAGGATAGGCAGCACAGGATCATAGTCAAGAGCAAGGCAGATGGTCAGGGCAGGCAGCAGAGGAGCAAAGCCAGGAACGGAACCTGGGTCACAACGGGAGATCAGTATAAGCGCACAGGGTTTTGGAGACAGCTTTACTCTTAGGCACGAGGCACAAAGATTCGGCAAGGTAAGGAGGAAAGGGCTGGCTATTTATTTGTAACTAGGGGTTGTATGTAAGTCAAGTGTTCTTAAGTAGGGGACTGCCTGTATACTCGTGTATAAGCCGAGTTTTTCAGCACAAAAAATGTGCTGAAAAAGCTCACCTCGGCTTATACACGAGTCCAAAAAAAACTTACATACTCACCTTCCAGCGCCACCGATGCTCAGCGCCGCTCCTCTTCTGTATGCTATAACAGCTGGTAGACGTCCCAGCTGAAGTCATAGTAAGCGCTAGTTGCAGACAGAAGAGAAGCCGTGCGTACCGGAGCATCGGGACCGCCTAAAGGTGAGTATGTACGTTTATTTTTTTTAAGTGTTGGACAAACTGGTGGCTGGGTGACTATATACTATACAGGGGCTGGCTATATACTAAAAGTGGCTGGCTAGTAATAGGGGATGGCTATATTCTACAGGGGGCTGGCTGTTTACTGCTGGGCGCTTGATGGCTATATATTGGGAGGCTGTGACCAATACATTTCCCACCCTCCGCTTATACTCGAGTCAATAGGTTTTCACAGTTTTTACTGGTAAAATTAGGGGCCTGGACTTGGGGCCTTGAGTTGGCTTATACATGAGTATACACGGTGAACTGCAAAAGCCTTACAAACCAAAAAATTTATAAAAAGTAGCTTGTCATAAAGGGGGATTTAAAAAAAAATAAACTGTGGCATAGAAAGCCAGGGGAAGCGACAATAGTAGTAAAAAGTTACTATGCAGTGTGGGGGATACAGACCCTTATAAGATAGAGGACAGGATACGGCCTGCAGAAGAAAGCCGTGAGAGCTGCATTGTGTCTGTGCTCATTTACTAGAAGGACAATTAGTTTCTTAGCATAGCTGTCAGCACTAGTGACACTGACACAGAGAAACGTTTGTGCAGGATTTTCCTGCAGAGACAAGTGACTTGACGGTCAGGGCATAACCTGCACATTTGTATTTGTCAATTACTAATGCCTCCAAAATGAACAATAAGCTTTTTCTGAAGCAACTCTAACTTATACAAGCTGGATTATTGCCTAAAGTTCTAAAAACTGAATCATAATGAAGTAGTAGCATGTAGCATTACTTAAGAGATATGTATAAACTGGACTCTATATAGAATAATAATTCCATTATATAGCGCACACACACATTGCACAGCAGTACACAGAGCTTTCCATTATATAGCGCACACACACATTGCACAGCAGTACACAGAGCTTCCAAATTGGTCCCTGTCCCCAATGAGGCTCACAATCTAATCAACCATCCAGTATGTTTTGGAGTGTGGGAGGAAACCCACGCAAACATGGAGAGAACATACAAACTCTTTGCGTATGTTGACCTGGATGAAACTTGAACCCAGATCACCAGCACTGCAAGGTTGTAATGCTAACCACTGAGCCACCGTGGTGGTTTTATGGTGCGTTCACAGAATGTAAGCTCGTATGAGCAGGGCTCTAATTCCTACTTTTTCATGCGACCAGGTTATTGCTCTATAAGGTCTCATTTTATTTGTATATATCTCCCATGATATGAAAAGCGCTTCAGAATATGATTGCTCTATATAAATAAAGATTATTATGGCACAACAATAAATCAGAACCCTGAACTGCTGAAAGACTCTTTCAATGGCCTCAGTGAAACAGAACCTTATCAACCCAATGATCCTCTGCCAGCTCTCATTTAATATAAACCGGGTCCATAACGGGATTATATAGGGTGAGGAACCAACCCGTTAGCATGTATTTAATCAAGACACGGACGTGGGAATTTGTGGATTGAGATACAAGTGTAGGACTACAAGTATCAGCACGTAGTGGGTCGTTTACCTTGTGTGGGCCTAATGGGGACAGATTGTCCACACCTGATGATCCTTCCTGCACCTTGATGGTGAATCGTTCCCCCAGGCAAAAACTGGGAACAAGAGGTGCTCTGATTATAATAGGTGCAGACACACCCCTGAACACCCATAGGAGGGCTCTAGGGACCCTCCTACCTGGTATCAGGTCCAGGACCATGGAGGAGTTCTAGCTTCTTAATGGGAAGGCATAGGGTCAGGGTTCTGGTCTCATCGGATCCAGGTGAATCCCTGGATCACATTGATACCAGACATGAACTATTTACTGTGTTCCCATTCAGAGATATTTATATCTCTTTGTCCAAGAATGCTAGAACCTATTTAGTCATAGCTATATGATACCCTGCCTGTACCGATTCCAAAAATGTATCTTGCCTTGGGCTGAGACGGACCATAACTTCATGAATGGGATGTTAATATTTCCTTTGTCTTTTGTCGAAAAACTGGAGTCCCTCTGCAACCTTTGTAGAAGAACGTTCCCAAGATCTCATTAATTATACAAGATAAGGGCGCATTCACACTGCCGTTGCCTGCCGTACCATAGCACGGCGGGCACTTGGCGGCACCAGGGAGAGGAGGAGGAGGTGAGCGCTGCTCACCCCGGCCCCTCTCCATAGGGATATATGGTGCATGGCGCCGTGTGCCGAGAAAAGATAGGACATGTCTTATGTTTTCACTGCTACGGAACGGTGCCGCACACCTATTGCCGGCCTATGGGGGACGTATATGTTACGTATATACGTAGCCGTATATACGTTCCCCGAACATCTGGGTGAATTGAGCCTTAGGCTGGGGAAAGTGGGGAATTTGTAACAACATCTTTCTGATATGATTAGGCTAGTACACTTGATTAATAGATTAACATTGAGGGTCCTGCTACAGATTCTGCATTGGGTCCCAACAGTTACACTTTTGACACTAGCTGCTGCCCACTTCAGTACTCTAGGTTGCACAAAGGGTGGATACTTTGGCATTTTACTGTAGTTTTATTGCTGTTTTTTGGCCATACTCAGGAAAGGTCAGTGGAAAATTCCCAGTAATGTAGAAGGGACTCTCTAGTAGAAACATTAAAGATCCCAAAGCCGGGATGCTGTTGTGCGACAAATTGCTTAGATTATCAGGTACAGGGTTGGTTTATTACACTTTAAGTTAGCTTCTTAAGATTCCCACTAAATCTGACAAAGAGGAAACAGAATAGATGAGACGGATAAACGTCTAAGGGATGGATATAAGACACCAACAACACATCGGCTCTGCTACCTCACCAAAAAATTAGTGTTACAGCACTGGGATATAGCAACACAGTGACTGTCGAATGACAAGAACGGGATAATACACACAGTGATGGGTCACAGGACAGGGAAATGCAACAGTGACGTACAGCACAGGGATAATAAAACACACTGAAGGGGGCTCTAACAATAATGTAAATCCAAAACATTAGTGTATTGTGTGATACGGCTCAATGTGTTGCCCCTGTATTATCCCTTTAACTCGTTAGGCGTACTGTACACATAGTGCGTTAAAGGGTATTTCCCACTAGCACTAGCACTGGGCATACCTGGGCAAGTAATGGGACCCAGCGACCTGCTGAGGTGGAGCTGTCACATTAAGGCGGTATGTAAGTTTCAATGGGGATTAGAGGGGGGTTTGTAACTAATGAATCTAAAAAACAATGAGTGGGATGTTCGGCCATGGATAAAACTAGGAAATATGTTAGGGAACAGGAGACTGTTTTAGTTCTAAATTTTTAATGCTGCCACAGGAGTTTTCACTGGAAAGGAGCCCATTGAGGATCTGTCGCCCAAGGGGCTACGGGAAACTCTGGGGTGACAGCCCTGCCCTACAAAGAACAAGGATTCCTAAGATATCAGGATCACAAAATAACACATTTACAATTCACTGTCTTATGAATAAAAATACAGCAGTATCACAGATTATTTCCAACCTATCTCCATCAGTCCTGGGTGTACAGCTAGATTGTGGAGCCCAATGGGGACAGGGATCCGATTTGGACATGCTTGTGCAGCACAGTGCGTAATCTGTGTGCGTATATAAATAAAGAAATTATTATTATTATACAATTTTACCCATATAAATCAGATTAGGTTGGGCAGGATCATATTCTTCTTCAGTATCTCTGAGACTATGCACTGAGCTCTGCATCAACGACCCCCTGAATCCAAGAGGAAGCTCACAACCACAGACTTCTGCTGGCATCAGCTATGTGAATCCATCATCTCGATCTGTCTCATATCCCTTTTTCTATGATGTCACAAACTGATGTGAAATGTTCAGAAGCTGAATAAAATTGTAGATAAACTGTACCCTGATAATTAAGCCACATTGTCAGCACACAGCATCTCAGCACAGGGAATCATATGTGGCTGCTTAGAGAGTTCCCGTTCCACACTCTGGAAGCTTACGATGACCATCCCTGAGTGTGATCAGGGAGCTAAAACAGCAGTTGATAGAGCTACAATGTAAAGTAAAGGGTTAAAAATATCTTTATTTGTTAAACATCACAAGGGATTTGGAATTTGTGAGTGAATTTCCTTGATGGGCAAATCCCTTTAGGCTACATTCACACAAATGTATGGGGCGGTATATACGGACGACATATATACACCGCTATACATCCACCAAAAACTTGCGCACGATGCCTCAAGAATAAATGACGCCTCTGTAGACTGTAGAAAGATACGGCGCCTGCGCGGTAGTCCTATGGAGAGGGGCTGGGGTGAAGCTGCGCTCTCCGACAGCGCCAATGTATGCAAGACCGTAATCGATACGATCGGCGGGGGGGATAAACGTGGAAGTAGCTAAGGATGTATGAAGAAGAATAAACAGTGCTGAGCCCTGTCACATACGATGTGGAGGGTGTTGGGCTGAGCCTGGTGGCAGTGAATGGGTGCAACCATCTTGAGGATTGTCACTTCCAGTGATTCATCCGGGCGGCTGCGATCGTCCCATGACCAGCCTGAGTTATAAATGTTATTAATCCATAGCCAAATTTACATATACTGCAATACTTTAGTACTTAAAGTAAAAATATCAAAAAAGTAGTAAAAATAACAAAGAAAATAAAAACATAAAAAAAACCTGTAGAAATTTGGTATCTCAGTAATGTAGCCGACCAAAAAATAAAGCAGAGGGGTCAGTGGAGCGCACGGTCGCAACCGTAAAACTGTGTCCCAAGGAATGGCGCTATGTGTTTTTTTTTTGTCAACTTCATCGTGTTTTGATTTTTTTTCCACGCTCCCTAGTCCATGCATGGAATATGAAATGCTCTCACTACACTGAAAAGGAGCCCTCCCGCCCCTCCATAAACAGAAAAATAGAAAGGTAGTGAAACGTATTAATGCGTGTGGTGTTAATGAGTAAGGATGGCATCATGTGGCGCTTTCGAAACACGTTCTTTGCCCGTTTTTAAGCAGTGGTCAAAAAAACACATGCGTTTTTGAAAAGCCTGTGTTTTTGACCAGTTGTTGAATTAAGATAATTGGTCAAAACTGTCAAAAACGGATTGCGTTTTGGACGGACTGCTTAAAAAAGTGTGCCAAAAAGCGAAGTTTTTTAAAAAACACAGATGAGTGCCCTCCACTGATTAGTCATATACACCCCCGCCAATTTCCTGGTGTTTGCAGTAATATTTCACTCCCTTTCTATTGTGTGGTACGAACAATCACCCCAATAATCGGTACGGATTTCTGTTAAGGATTTGTGAAAAAACAAATGGCAAACAGTCCCAGTGGTGAACTGCTCTAATACATGGAATAGCAGGGCATTGCCTTTATTAACACCAAAGTCAGTATCACCTCTTCCATTTCCTCAGTTTACAAGGGCTATAAGTAACTGTGATGTGGATGGCTGTTTCATGTGATGGCTCCCACATTCACATCACGTATCAGCGCACACAGTAAAAGTTCACAAAGTTTGTTGACCCCCCTTGTGCCGCACGTAATAACGCGAGAAGCGGGAGGCACGGGCCGGTAGGGGTGATCGGGGCAGCTTCTACTTCGTGTGCTGTTGTGTGCACGGGAGCTCCCGGTGCCTGCACGGCGCCAATTCTTGCGCCTTCTGCCCGCCATAGGAGAGGACTGCCCCGGTTCACACCGATGCGAGTGTCTGAGGCCGCGGCCGGAATTCTCATCCTGCCCCTCCCCTGTCCGCAGCCGCGTCCTCAGACAGCCACTGGGCAAGGCACTTTGTTCCGGTCTGCTCGCAGCCGCCTCGTCTGGCTTGCCCCTCCAGCTGGTTTTGGGGATCAGTACGCGGCGTCCGGAGCGTCGGTTGGTGAACGAGGTGAATATGCGCTTCTTAACTGGTTGACTGTAGTCAGAGCTGCCCGGGCGCATGAGAGGGGGGCGTGGGGGGGGGCCCAGCACTGATGCTCCCAGGCCGGCCATAGCCGGGGGGAGGGAGCCAGCACTTGCCCTTCCTCTGGGGTGTTAAGAAATTTGAGGCAGAGGGAAGGGGACACTCCCCCGGGGCCTCACATGGATGTGTCAGCAACTACAGCCAGGGGTGCACAGAGCCGAGCTGTGTACACAGAGCTTTATGTGACAGATTCAGCTCTGCTAAATCCATGGCCCCTGTCTGTCATGGTGGGGACAGTAAGGGTGCCATCCTGTGATCCAGGACTGATACGAAGCAGCCAAGTGGTAAAGCTATTTGTACCACTGACAGGGAGAGCAGGCACTCCTATCCTATGACCAGATAGACGGGTCGCCAGACAGTTTTTGTTGAGGTTCATGCAGACTGTTTGGTTTGTTCGTGTCACCGGACAGGACATAAGAACATATCCCAGGCCATCTGTGTAAATCATCGACTTGGGGGTTTGCTTGTCATGGGTACTGGGGCACTATGAGAATTAATTGGCCATCATATGGGCGCCGTCATTATCAGGAGTGTATAGTGTGGTAGGTAAAAACCTGAGGGGTACATTGTATAGGAGATACAATAAGCTAATTTGGTATCCTGTTTGTTAAATTAAATCTTTTTATACATAAGACTTGCTGTAAAAATGAACTGAGTTGCCAGGAGGTATTATTAACGGTATGGCATTAGGGGTCAGCTGCCCGGCAATGCCATGAGGCATAAAGTGGCTGTATTAGGGTTAGCTGCGCACTTGCAGGAGGTATTATAAAGTGCATGAAAATGGGGGGCACAGCTGCCCTGAACCCTGCATTGCCAGGAGCCATAACTTGCATGATATTGGGAGCTCAGCTGCCACTGCACCCGCTTTAACTTGCCAGCCAGAGGTATGAAGTGCCCTATGGTGGGCTAAGTTTGCCCTTGCAATCGTCAGGAGGACGTAAGTGTATGGTATTAGGGCTCAGGTGCTCTGTGCCCCTGCAATTTAGGAGGGTATCAAGTGCATGATATTTGAGGGTTCTACTGCTCTGTATTAATCACCATTAGGAGGTATTGATCTAATATTAGGGTTATGGGCCCCGGGTGGTGTATAATACATGCGTGGTATTTGGGGTCAGTTTCCACCACACCCCGGATATGCTAGAAGGATATGGAATGCTTATAAAGGAGATACTATGATGGCATGATATGACAGATTGTTTTCTGTTTCATATTTGCCCAGGAACCAAGAGATACGGGAGGGTATAAAATTGAATGATAGTGGGTGGGACCAGTGCTGCACACCAAGAGATACCAGGAAGGTAGACTTGCGTGACATTGGGGGGCAAACTGTTGCCATTCCATTTTGTTTGGAGCGTGAATTGTATGCATAGGATCCTCCCCCGCATCTCTGAGGATACCAGGATGAGATGTTTGCATAACATTGGGGTTTATCTCCTTGCAACCTGAGACGCTAGGAGTTAGGAGGGATATGAATGCAAATATTGGGGGCTCATCTACCCCTGGAGGGTATGACGGCATGACATTGGGAGCCACTGCCCTAGCTTGGCTTATTTGCTGGGATAGTATAAATGAATGAGAATGGGGCTCAGATGCCAGGAAAGGGGATGATTGCATGGTGGACATTGGGGCTCAGCTTCTGGATCTGTGAGTGGGGTGATGGACGGGCTCGGTATTGTTAATAAAGCTTGGTGTGGAGTTGACTTCTGCCTTTTGTGACGCCAGTCATTGGCTTAGGTCGTGGTTGGCAGTGCAAGGGTTACAGCTTAATGGAGCCCCAGCTTAGGATGTTCCTGCTTCTATTTGCTTTCTATATATTCTGTGTTTGTATCTTGAGTGAGGCAGTGCTGCAGATTCCACTATCCTCTCCTGACAAACACAGCCTGGATGTGTGTTGTTTACTGTAAAATGTTATGGAGGGAGGAGGGGGAGGCCTCTGGGAAGGCAGCGGAAGGAGCTAAGAGGAAGGTTGGTGGCACCACATACTTACATTAAATAACAAGAAAAATCTTTCATTGTCTTTATCCGTAGGTGCTTGGCAGCCACCCACCTAACGCATGCATGAATCTTGTGAGGGCTGACAGACAATACCATGGCTCGTGCCCAGCAAGTGCCGGCTGTTTGCATTGTTGGAGGTTTGGTTTGTCAGCTATATTGGTGGACTCAGTTGGACTTTTGCCGTCCCCAATGTCAGTCGCTGAGCGTTCTCATCATTGTAGACAGAATCAGCAGCGTCTCAGCTCAGCCAACAACATCTGTCAACCACATCTCAGGTACAGTTGTATCTACTGTGGTTTAGTAGACAATTCCACTTACAACAGGGGAATCAGTAGGTTGCCTCATGATCGCGTGGGGGATTACAGCCAGGTGCTTTGCTGAGGGCAGGAGTTAACTTGCTTACTTGGTGGGGTGACCATGGTGTTTTGCAGGCGGATGTATTGGGTCTGATTTGCTCTGGTGACATCACCGCCTTGCGTGAGGGGGACCATGAAACTTTATCTAGGCATGGTCACATAAGGGCCCAATGTGGTAATGCATTATTGTGTTAAGTGATAACACCATAGAAGAAAAACAAAAAAACTGACAAATATCTCAGCTGCTGAAGTCACATTCTTGTAGCAATTCTCAGATTCCTAGAGTATTAGATATGCTGTCATTATTGACATACGTGGTTATTTATCCCGGGTGATGTATCAGCAACACATAACGTTCAATAAGGACTTTCGATGTTTTTGTGTGAATCACTTTCGTGCAGTATGAATCATTCTTGTTACATTTTCTCAATGATTTTTGGTGACCAACAATTATGAAAGGGTATTATTTTATGAGTTAGAAACAGGGACATAGGTGCCTCTAAATAGGGAAAGTCTCTTTCCAAAATTAAAAGCAAAGTACTATAAGCGAAGCACAGATGTGATACCCAGAGTTTAAGTTACAATGATGCCAATATGTCATAAAGAAAGGAGCGCTATTCATTTCGGCCTGGGTCATTGACCACAGAATTTATAAGTCTGATCTAGATCCATATACTTCAGAATGACTGAGAATAGACCACTGACATGTGTGTCCATCTCCTTGCAGTCCGGAACGCGTGTACACCCTGACGTACAGTTTGATTTTAAAAAAAAAAAAGTGCTTTTTAAAATACTTTTAAAATGATCTTTGCGATCTGGGGGCTCACGAGAGCCTTTTTGAGGCTCGGCCCGTGGTTAATTTTATTCAGACCTACTATCCCGCCCCTAATCAGACCACCCCTACTCCAGGCAAGCCGGACGAGTGTGTTACCCGGCTTCCCACACATCTCACACATGAGCGGCAGATGGCAGATAGTATCTTTCTTTCTTGTCAACAGAATTTGACAAATTTGTCAAGAAATAAAGTTTGTCAGGGGAAGGCCTGAAAAATATTTTCATAAGGTAACATTGACGTCCACCCGGAGGTTTGCCCTTGACCTTTCATCTTAATTGTTTATAGCTATACGGGGATATAAAGACATTAAGGAAACAAGTAATAAATGTGGGATGTCAATGAGAATGTTGGGGTGTTATAAGTTGGAGGGACTGGGGTTCTGTTGGGTTGCCAGATCAGGACACCTTGCCAGATGGGCTATCATGGTAGTGCTAGGGCATCAATATGCCACCAATCCAACACATTATGAATGGGAAGGTCAGGCCTCTATTTGGGATCTTTGATGGCACGATTCCATTCTATTCATAAAACACGTTAAGGGTGGTGTAGCCACCTTGTTTACCTTACATATGGTGATGTATGTATTAAGGAATTGTCAGTGATGTACGGGGAAGGTTAGCAGAGGAGCATATGGATAATGGTGCGGTCCTAGAAAAGCAGAGGAAAAAGTGAGTAGAAAACTAATGCTATTCCTGTCATTATGCCTTATCCTCTAGTAATAAGAAAACAAGAATGGTTGAAGAAGAAACCACAGTTGGAGATCGATTGCTATATTTTTGAATGGTTAGTGTATATGGGCAATATGTATGTCATATAGTGAGAAGATGACACCATATGTATGCTCTCTTTGCTCTTATGTCTGGCAATGTTCAACTATAAACATACAGTTGAAACGTTTGTAAATTCCTATTGAAGGAATTTTGCGAGGAGAGCAGGAATGTCGTCCTAACTGGCTCCGTATTCGGTAGTGCGGAGTGCTTGGCCATTTTCATGAACATTGGAATGACGTGTGTAACCATAACGTACCATTTCAGACTGGGTAGTAGCACACCGCGACATCACTTAATGGGCGATACTGCCATCCTTTGAATGGATATGCCTATTGGGACTGGAAAATAGGGAAGGCCCAGTTTTTTGCCGGTGGATGTACGCTTCGTTATGGAGGGGGGAGACGGCCGGCGCCTATTCGGGGTCCCGGATTTAACGTTTCGTCTGATGAAGGATACATCAGCAGTAGTTAGATTATTCTGGCACACAATTGAACAGCTTTTACAGTACACAGGAAGGAGAAACACCTGGATAGACAGGTCGGAGAAAAAATTAAAAAATTTCATATAATGATCTTGGAATCTTTTGATCGTGAGATCGTTGGCAGCAGCCATACAGGGCCGCAGTAGCGATCTCCCTTGTCTGTTTTATTTCAAACCGCGGGGCTCTGGCTGCTGTGAGGCCAAGAGTTGATGGGGCCCCATGTACATGCCGTCACACTATACCCTAACGCTTTGTAGACACATTTGGTCTACTGCGCGGGAACCCTGATGATGCTTGATATCCTTAGCCAAGGTGTGGTTCATATGGAGTCAAAAAAATAATAGATTAGGTATGTCCACGCACAGACCAACTGTGAATTAGCCAAAGGGGACAAGAGCCAGCACCCTTCAGTACTCCTATTGCATCAAAGGGTGTATACTTTGCAATTTTCCTGCAGTTTTATTGCTGTTTTTGGCCCATAACTCAGGAAAGGTCAGGGTAAAATTCAGTAATGTAGGCAGGGACTCTCTAAGAAGAAACATTATGATCCATCTAAAGCCGTGTGTGCTGACAAATTGCTTAGATTATCAGGGTACAGGGTTTATCTACACTTTAAGTTAGCTTCTTAAGATTCCACTAATATCTGACAAATAGAAACAGAAAGATGAGACAGATAAAAGTCATGAGATGGATATAAGGCACAACAACACACTCGGCTCTGCTACCTCACCTAAAAATTATGTTACAGCACTGGGATAATACACACAGTGATGTCGAAGAACAGGGATAATACACACAGTGATGTCACAGGACAGGGATAATGCACACATTGACGTCACAGCACAGGGATAATAAAGACACTGAAGGGGCCCTAACTATAATGTAAATCCAAAACATTAGTGTATTGTGTGATACGGCTCAATGTGTTGCCCTAGTATTATCCCTTTAACACGTTAGGCTGTACATGTACACCATAGTGCGTTAAAGGGTATTTCCCACTAGCACTAGCACTGGGCATACCTGGGCAAGTACTGGGACCCAGACCTGCTGGTGGAGCTGTCACATAAGGCGGTATGTAAGGGATCTATGGGGATGAGGGGGGGTTGTAACTAATGAATCTAAAATAACCATGAGTGGGCTGTTCGGCATGATAAACTAGGAAATATGTTAGGGAACAGGAGACTGTTTTAGTTTCTAAATTTTTAATGCTGCCACGGGAGTTCACTGGAAAGGAGCCCGTTGAGGCTCTGCCGCCCAGGGGTCTACGGGAAACTCTGGGGTGACAGCCCTGCCCTACAAAGAACAAGGATTCCTAAGATATCAGGATCACAAAATAACACATTTACAATTCACTGTCTTATGAATAAAAATACAGCAGTATCACAGATTATTTCCAACCTATCTCCATCAGTCCTGGGTGTACAGCTAGATTGTGGAGCCCAATGGGGACAGGGATCCGATTTGGACATGCTTGTGCAGCACAGTGCGTAATCTGTGTGCGTATATAAATAAAGAAATTATTATTATTATACAATTTTACCCATATAAATCAGATTAGGTTGGGCAGGATCATATTCTTCTTCAGTATCTCTGAGACTATGCACTGAGCTCTGCATCAACGACCCCCTGAATCCAAGAGGAAGCTCACAACCACAGACTTCTGCTGGCATCAGCTATGTGAATCCATCATCTCGATCTGTCTCATATCCCTTTTTCTATGATGTCACAAACTGATGTGAAATGTTCAGAAGCTGAATAAAATTGTAGATAAACTGTACCCTGATAATTAAGCCACATTGTCAGCACACAGCATCTCAGCACAGGGAATCATATGTGGCTGCTTAGAGAGTTCCCGTTCCACACTCTGGAAGCTTACGATGACCATCCCTGAGTGTGATCAGGGAGCTAAAACAGCAGTTGATAGAGCTACAATGTAAAGTAAAGGGTTAAAAATATCTTTATTTGTTAAACATCACAAGGGATTTGGAATTTGTGAGTGAATTTCCTTGATGGGCAAATCCCTTTAGGCTACATTCACACAAATGTATGGGGCGGTATATACGGACGACATATATACACCGCTATACATCCACCAAAAACTTGCGCACGATGCCTCAAGAATAAATGACGCCTCTGTAGACTGTAGAAAGATACGGCGCCTGCGCGGTAGTCCTATGGAGAGGGGCTGGGGTGAAGCTGCGCTCTCCGACAGCGCCAATGTATGCAAGACCGTAATCGATACGGCGGGTATACAACGTGTGAAAGTAGCCTAAGGATGTATGAAGAAGACTAACAGGCTGAGCCCTCTCCATACATGGAGGGTGTTGGCTGCATCGGTGGCAGTGCATGGGTGCAACCATCTTGAGTTGGATTGTCACTTCCCGTGATGTCATCAGTGGGCGGCGATCCGTTCCCATGACAGCCTGGAGTTATAAATGTTATTAATCCATAGCAAATTTACTATATACTGCAATACTTTAGTACTTAAAGTAAAATATAAAAAAGTTGTAAAAATAACAAAGAAATAAAACATAATAAAACCTGTATAAATTTGGTATCTCAGTAATCGTACCGAACCAAAAAATAAAGCAGAGGGGTCCGTGGAGCGCACTGTGCAAACCGTAAAAACTGTGTCCACAAGGAAGTGGCGCTAATGTGTTTTTTTTTTTTTTTTCAACTTCATCGTGTTTGGATTTTTTTTCCAAGCTCCCTAGTCCTATGCATGAATATGAAATGCTCTCACTACAGTGAAACAAGGAGCCCTCCCGCCCCTACCATAAACAGAAATGGCGTAGTGTTAATATGACTAAGGATAGCACACGTGGCGTTTTGAACACGTCTTTTGCCCGTTTTTAAGCAGTGCGTCAAAAAAACTCATGCGTTTTTTGAAAATGCACGTGTTTTTGACCAGTTTGAATTAAGATAATTGGTCAAACCTGTCTGCTTAAAAACGGGCCAAAA
This sequence comes from Engystomops pustulosus, assembly GCA_019512145.1. NCBI lineage: Eukaryota > Metazoa > Chordata > Amphibia > Anura > Leptodactylidae > Engystomops > Engystomops pustulosus. The sequence goes on along the minus strand of CM033642.1, from coordinate 240,705,936 downwards.
ACGCGTTCAAAACACCATGTGTGCCCTCAAGCTTAGTCATATTAACACCACGCCATTTCTGTTTTTTGCATTAATATTTTTCACTCCCTTTCTATTTTTCTGTTTACGGAACCATCACCCCAATACATCGGTAAGGATTTCTGTTAAGGATTTGTGGAAAATACACAAGTGGCAAAAGTCCCAGTGTGAACATGCTCTAATACATGGAATAGCAGGGCATTGCCTTTATTAACCAATCAGATCACCTCTTCCATTTCCTCAGTTACAATGGGCAATATAGTAACTGTAATGTGATTGGCTGTCATGTGATGGCTCCACATCACATCACTGTATCAGCGCACACAGTAAAAGTTCACAAAGTTTGTGCATCCCCCTTGTGCCGCACGTAACAACGCGAGAACTTGGAGGCCCGGGCCGGTGAGGGGTGATCGGGGCCGCTTCCTCTCCGTGTGCTGTGTGTGCACGGAGCTCCCGGTGCCTGCACGGCGCCATCTTGCGCGCTCTCTGCCCGCCCAGAGGCGGAGGAGCCCCGGTCACACCGATGCGAGTGTCTGAGCCGCGGCCGCTCCTCCTCCTGTCCCCGCCCTCAGCACCCCGGGCCGGCCTTTGTTTCCGGTGCTCGCAGCGCCCTCTTGCTGCCCCTCCCCAGCTGGTTTTTGGGATCAGTACGAGGCCGTCCGGAGCGTCGGTGTGAACGAGGTAAATGCGCTTCTTACTGGTGACTTGTAGTCAGAGCTGCCGGGCGCCATGAGAGGGGTGCGGGGGGCCCAGCGCTGGCTGCTCCCAGGCCCGGCCATAGCCGGGGGAGAGCGCAGGCCTTGCCCTTCCTCTGGGGTAAACATGAGGCAGGGGAAGGGGACACTCCCCGGGGCCTCACATGGATGTGTCAGCACACAGCCAGATGTAGCAGAGCCGAGTGTGTCACACAGAGTTATGTGACAGATTCAGCTCTGCTACATCCATGGCCCCCTCTGTCATGGTGGGGAGTCAGAGGTGCCCCCTGTGATCAGGACTTCATACTAAGCACCAAGTAAAGGTTATTTGTACCACTGACAGGAGAGCTGGCACCCTCTCCTATGACCAGATAAGACGGGCACCAGAAGTTTTTGTGGTCATGTTTGTTTGGTTGTGTGTCACCCAGGACATAAACATCTCCAGGCATCTGTTGTACATCATTCGCATTGGTGTCATGGGTACTGGGGCCTATAGAATTAGTTGGCATCTATATGGGCGCCATATTATCAGGGTGATGTGTGTAAACCTGAGGGTTACATTGTATTGGAAGATACAATAAGTAATATTTGTATCCTGTTTGTTAAATTTTATACAGTATACATAAGACTTGCTGTAAAAATGCTACTGAGGTGCCAGGAGAGTATAATGTGTATGGCATTAGGGCTCAGCTGCCCTGCAATGCCATGAGGGCATAAAGTGGCTGTTATTAGGGTTCAGCTGCAATGCCAGGAGGGTATAAAGTGCTTGAAAATGGGGCACAGCTGCCCTGAACCCCTGCATTGCCAGGAGGGTATGAAGTGCCTTATATTGGGGCTAAGTTGCCCTGCAATCTCAGGAGGCCGTTAAGTGTATGGTATTAGGGCTCAGGTGCTCTGTGCCCCTGCAATTCTAGGAGGGTATCAAGTGCATGATATTGAGCCCTGTATCCCTCACACGTTAGGAGGGTCAAATATTAGGGTTATGGGGGTATAACATGCATGGTATTGGGGTTCAGTTTCCCACACCCCTGATATGCTAGAAGGATAGGAATTGCTTATTAAAGGAGATACTATGAGGGTCTGATATGCATGATTGTTTTGGTTCAATTGCCCCAGACCCAAGAGATGCATGATAGTGGGACCAGCTGCTGCGCACCCATGAGATACCAGGAAGGTAGGACTTGCGTGACATTGGGGGGCAACTGTTGCCACTTCCCTTATTTGTTTGGAGCACGTGAATTGTATGACATAGGACTCCTCTACCCCGCATCTCTGAGATACCAGGATACGATGATTTGCATAACATTGGGGTTCATCTCCTTTGCACCCCTGAGACGCTAGGAGGATATGAATTGCACAATATTGGGGCTCATCTACCCCTGGAGGGTATGACTTGCATGACATTGGGATGCCACTGTCCCTGCTTTGCTTATTTGCTTGGATGGTATAAATTGAATGAGAATGGGGCTCAGATGCCAGAAGGGTATGACTTGCAAGACATTGGGGCTCAGCTTCTGGATCTGTGACGTGATGTGACGGCTCTAGTCTTGTTAATAAAGGCTTGGTGTTGGCGTTGACTTCTTGCCTTTGTGACGCCAGTCATTGCTTAGTAATGTGGTTGGCAGTGCCAAGGTTAACAGCTCTAATGAGCCCCAGCTAGGAATGTTTCCTGCTTCTCTTCTGCTTTCTATCTATTTCTGTGTTTGTATCTTGAGTGCTGCAGTGCTGCAGATCTCCACTATCCTCTCCTGACAAACACAGCCTGGATGTGTGTTTGTTACTGTAAATGTTATTGGAGGGAGGAGGGGAGGCCTGGGAAGGCAGCGGAAGGAGCTCAGAGGAAGGTTGGTGGCACCACATACTTACATTAAATAACAAAGAAAATCATTCTCATTGTCTTTATCCTTAGTTGCTTTGCAGCCCCACCTAACGCATGCATGAATCTTGTGCAGGGCTGACAGAAATACCATGGCTTCGCTGCCAGCAAGTGCCTGCTGTTTGCATTGTGGAGGTTTTGTCATGCTATATTGGTGGACTCAGTTTGCCGTCCACATGTCGTGTCGCTGAGCGTTCTCATCTATTGTTGACAGATCAGCAGCGTTCTCAGCTCAGCCAACAACATCTGTAAACATCTCAGGTACAGTTGTATCTACTGTGGTTTAGACAATTCACTTACAACAGGGGAATCAGTAGGTGGCCCTCCTGATCTGTGGGGTATTTACAGCCAGGCTGCTTGCTGAGGGCAGGAGTTACACTTGTTTACTTGGTTGGTGACGTTTGCAGGGAGATGCTTGGGTCTGATTTTTCTCTGGTGACATCACCGCCTTTCGTAGGGTGGACAAAAACTTTATCTAGGCAGGTCACACTAAGGGCCCCCATGTGGTAATGCATTGTGTAATGATAACACCAAGAAAAACAAAAAAACTGACAATGTCTCAGCTGCTGAAGTCACCTTCTTGTCGAATCTCAGATTCCTAAGAGTATTAGATTATGCTGCATTATTGACATACGTGTTATTTATCCCGGTGATGTATTCAGCAACACATAACGTCAATAAGACTTTCTATTGTTCTTTTGTGTGAACACTTTTCGTGGAGTCTGATCATTTCTTTGTTACATTTTCTCAATGATATTTTGGTGACCACCAATTATGAAAGGGTATTATTTTATGAGTTAGAACAGGGACATAGGTGCCTCTAAATAGGGAGTCTCTTTCCAAAATTAAAAGCAAAGTACTATAAGCAACACAGATTTTACATCCCAGAAGCTTTAAGTTACACTGATGCCAATATGTCCTAAATAAAGGAGCGCTATTCATTTTGCCTGGGTCATTGAGCCACAGAATTATAATTCCTATTATATACATATACCATCAGAATGACTGATAATAGACCACTGACATGTGTATCTCATCTCCTGCAGTCCGGAACTGGCTTTGTTACACCCTAGAATCCGTACAGTTTGATTAAAAAAAAAGTTGCTTTTAAAAATACTCAAACATGATCTTTAGCGACTGACTAGAGCCCTTTTGGGCTCTGCCCTGTTTTAATTTATTCAGCCCCTACTCTCCGCCCCCCCCCCCCCCCTACTCTCACCCCTACTCATCCTGCCCGACGGCCGATGATGTTACCCGGCTCCCACAAATCTCACACATGAGCGGCAGATAGTATCTTTCTTTCTTGATTGTCAACAGAATTTGACATGATTTGTCAACGAACTAAAGTTTGTCAGGGGAAGGCCTGGAACTATTTTTCATAAGGTCATACATGACGTCACCCGGAGGTTGCCCCTTGACCTTTCATCTAATGTTTATAGCTATCCTGGGATATAAAGACATAAAGAAACAAGTCATAAATGTTGGGATTTCAATGAAGAATGTTTGGGGTTATAGTGGAGTGGACCTGGGGTTCAGTTTCGGCTGCCAGATCCGGACACCTTGCCGGATTGGCTATCATGGTAGTTGCTAGGGGCATCAATCTGCCACCAATCCAACAATATGAATGGGAAGGTTGGGACTGCTCATCTCTATTTGGGATCTTTGATTGTACTATCTCCATTCTCTTCATACAACACGTAAAGGTGGCTGAACAGCCTCCTCTGTTTTACCTTTTATATTGACGTATGTTATAAAGTGGAATAGTCAGTGATGTACAGGAATGTTAGCAGCTGATCCTATGGATAATGTGTGGTCCTAGAAAAGCAAGGAACAAGTTAGTAGAAACTAATGCAGTCTTTCATTATGCCTTATCCTCTATTAAGTAGAAACAAGAATTGGTGAAGTTGTGCCGCACCGTCAAAACGCGAGACTTGGAGGCCCGGGCCGGTGAGGGGTGATCGGGGCGCTTCCTCCTCCTCTCGTGTGCTGTGTGTGCACGGACTCCCGGGGCCTGCACGGCGCCATCTTGCGCGCTTCTCTGCCCGCCCATAGCCGGAGGAGCCCCGGTCACACCGATGCGTAGTGTCTGAGGGGCGCGCCGCGTCCTCCTCCTGTCCCCGCCCTCAGCAAGCACCCCGGCCGGCCTTTGTTTCCGGTTGCTCGCAGCGCCCTCTTGCTGCCCCTCCCCAGCTGGTTTTTGGGATCAGTACGAGGCCCGTCCGGAGCGTCGGTGTGAACGAGGTAAATGCGCTTCTTTACTGGTGACTTGTAGTCAGAGCTGCCGGGCGCCATGAAGGGTGCGGGGACTGGCTGCTCCCATGGCCCGGCCAGCGCCGGGGGAGAGCGCAGGCCCTTGCCCTTCCTCTGGGGTAAACATGAGGCAGGGAAGGGGACACTCCCCGGGGGCCTCACATGGATGTGTACAACACAGCCAGATGTAGCAGAGCCGAGTGTGTCAACAGGTTATGTTGACAGATTGCAGCTCTGCTACATCCATGCCCCCTCTGTCATGGTGGGGAGTCAGAGTGCCCCCGTGATCAGGACTTTCATACTAAGCACCAAGTAAGCTTATTTGTACCACTGACAGGAGAGCTGGCACCCTCTCCTATGACCGGATAAGACGTGGCACCAGAAGTTTTTGTGTGTCATGTTGTTTGGTTGTGTGTCACCCAGGACATAAACATCTCCAGGCCATCTGTTGTAACTCATTCGCTTGGTGTCATGGTACTGGGGCTATAGAATTATGGCATCTATATGGGCGCCATTTATCAGGGTTATGTGTGTTAAACCTGAGGGTTACATTGTATGAAGATACAATAAGTAATATTGTATCCTGTTTGTTAAATTTTATACTATACATAAGACTTTCTGTAAAAAATGCTACTGAGGTCCAGGAGAGGTATAATGTGTATGGCATTAGGGCTCCAGCTGCCCTGCAATGCCATGAGGGCATAAAGTGGCTGTTTTAGGGTTCAGCTGCAATGCCAGGGTTAAAGTGCTTGAAAATGGGCACAGCTGCCCTGACCCCCTGATTGCCAGGATGGCATAACTTGCATGATATTGGGGAGCTCAGCTGCACTGCCCCCCTTTAACTGCCAGGAGGGTATGAAGTGCCTTATATTGGGGCTAAGTTGCCCTGGCACTCAGGAGCAGTTAAAGTGTTGGTATTAGGGCTCAGTGTGCTCTGTGCCCCTGCAATTCTAGGAGGTAATCAAGTGCATGATTTAGAGGTTCTACTGCCCTGTATCCTCTCACAACGTTAGGAGGCGTTATGATCTAATTATTATGGGTAACATGCATGGTATTGGGGTTCAGTTTCCCCACACCCTGATATGCTAGAAGGATAGATTGCTTATTAAGAGATACTTATGAGGGCATGATATGCATGATGTTTTGTGTTCAATTTGCCCCAGACCCAGATGATGGCATGATAGTGTGACCAGCTGCTGCCACCCATGAGATACCAGGAAGGTAGGACTTGCGTGACATTGGGGGGCAACTGTTGCCACTTCCCTTATTTGTTTGGAGCACGTGAATTGTATGACATAGGACCTCCCCTACCCCGCTCTCTGAGATACCAGGATGAATTATTTGCATAACATTGGGGTTCATCTCCTTTGCACCCCTGAGACGCTAGGAGGATATGAATTGCACATATTGGGGCTCATCTACCCCTGGAGGGTATGACTTGATGCAATTGGGATGCCACTGTCCCTGCTTTGCTTATTTGCTTGGATTAATAAATTGAATGAAATGGGGCTCAGATGCCAGAAGGTATGACTTGCATGACATTGGGCTCAGCTTCTGGATCGTGACGTGATGTGACGGCTCTATCTTGTTAATAAAGGCTTGGTTTGGCGTTGACTTCTTGCCTTTGTGACGCCAGTCATTGCTTAGTAATGTGGTTGGCAGTGCCAAGGTTAACAGCTCTAATGAGCCCCAGCTAGGAATGTTTCCTGCTTCTCTTCTTTTTCTGCTTTCTATCTATTCTGTGTTTGTATCTTGAGTGCTGCAGTGCTACATATCTCCACTATCCTCTCCTGACAAACACAGCCTGGATGTGTGTTTGTTACTGTAAATGTTATTGGAGGGAGGAGGGGAGGCCTGGGAAGGCAGCGGAAGGAGCTCAGAGGAAGGTTGGTGGCACCACATACTTACATAAATAACAAAGAAAATCATTCTCATTGTCTTTATCCTTAGTTGCTTTGCAGCCCCACCTAACGCATGCTGAATCTTGTGCAGGCTGACAGAAATACCATGGCTTCGCTGCCAGCAGGTGCCTGCTGTTTGCATTGTGGAGGTTTTTGTCATCTATATTGGTGGACTCAGTTTGCCGTCCACATGTCATGTCGCGGAGCGTTCTCATCTATTGTTGACAGATCAGCAGCGTCTCAGCTCAGCCAACAACATCTGTAAACATCTCAGGTACAGTTGTATCTACTGTGGCTATAGACAATTCACTTACAACAGGGGAATCATAGGTTTGCCCTCCTGATCGTGGGGTATTTACAGCCAGGCTGCTTTGCTAGGGCAGGAGTTACACTTGTTTACTGGTTGGTGACGTTTGCAGGGAGATGCTTGGGTCTGATTTTTCTCTGGTACATCACCGCCTTTCGTAGGGTGGACAAAAACTTTATCTAGCAGGTCACACTAAGGTCCGCCCCCATGTGGTAATGCATTGTGTAATGATAACACCAAAGAAAACAAAAAAACTGACAATTCCTCAGCTGCTGAAGTCCACCTTCTTGTCGAATCTCAGATTCCTAAGAGTTTAGATTATGCTGCATTATGACATACGTGTTATTTATCCCGGTGATGTATTCAGCAACACATAACGTCAATAAGACTTTCTATTGTTCTTTTGTGTGAACACTTTTCGTGGAGTTGATCATTTCTTTGTTACTTTTTCTCAATGATATTTGGTGACACCAATTATGAAAGGGTATTATTTTATGAGTTAGAAAACGGGACATAGGTGCCTCTAAATAGGAGTCTCTTTCCAAAATAAAAGCAAAGTACTATAAGCAACACAGATTTTACATCCCAGGCTTAAGTTACACTGATGCCAATAGTGTCTAAATAAGGAGCGCTATTCATTTTGCCTGGTCATTGAGCCACGAATTATAATTCTATTATAATACATATACCTCAGAATGACTGATAATAGACCACTGACATGTGTGTCTCATCTCCTGCAGTCCGGAACTGGCTTTGTTACACCCTGAATCCGTACAGTTTGATTAAAAAAAATTGCTTTTAAAAATACAAACAGATCTTTAGCGACTGACTCACTAGAGCCTTTTGGGGCTCGCCCCTGTTTAATTATTTCAGGCCCTCCAGTCTGCAGCTGCCTCATCCAGCCTCCAGTCCGCCCTACTCAGCCCTCCCCCCGCCCCCTCACTCATCCCGCCCCTACTCATCCCGTCCCTCCCCTACTCATCCCGCCCCTACTCATCCTGACCCGCCCTACTCATCCCGCCCCTACTCATCCCGCCCCTACTCATCCCGCCCCTACTCATCCCGCCCCTACTCACTCCAGGCAGACGGCCGATGATGTTACCCGGCTCCCAGAAATCTCACACATGAGCGGCAGATAGTATCTTTCTTTCTTTCTTGTCAACAGAATTTGACAAGATTTGTCAACGAACTAAAGTTTGTCAGGGGAAGGCCTGGAACTATTTTACATAAGGTCATACATGACGTCACCCGGAGGTTGCCCCTTGACCTTTCATCTAATGTTTATAGCTATCCTGGGATATAAAAACATAAAGAAACAAGTCATAAATGTTGGGATTTCAATGAAGAATGTTTGGGGTTATAGTGGAGTGGACCTGGGGTTCAGTTTGGGTTGCCAGATCCGGACACCTTGCCAGATTGATGCCCCTAGCAACTACCATGATAGCCAATCTGCCAACAATCCAACAATATGAATGGGAAGGTCAGGACTGCTATTTGGGATCTTTGATTGCACTATCTCCATTCTCTTCATACAACACGTAAAGGTGGTGATCAGCCACCTCTGTTTTACCTTACATATTGGCTGATGTATGTTATAAAGTGGAATAGTCCGTGATGTACAGGAATGTTAGCAGCTGATCCTATGGATAATGTGTGGTCCTAGAAAAGCAAGGAACAAGTGAGTAGAAACTAATGCAGTCCTTCATTATGCCTTATCCTCTATTAAGTAGAAACAAGAATTGGTGAAGAAATCACAGCTTGAGATCAGATTGTATATTCTTATGAATGTAGTGTAATATGGGCACTGTAAGTGTACGATCATATGTAGTGAGCATATGACACCATATGTCTGCTCGTCTTTGCTCTTATGTCTGGCAATGTTCAACTTCTAAACATACATTGACGTTTCGTAAATTCCTATTGAAGAATTTTTGCTAGGAGAGTAGGACATGTCGTCCTAACTGGCTCCAGTATTCTGTAGTGCTTTAGTTCTTAGGCCCCTTTTACATGAACATTTTAAAATGACTGTGTGCTACCCATAACGTACCCTTTCAGTATGGGTAGCACACAGAAACATTCACTTTAATGGGCGATATTGCCATCCATTTGAATGGCCTTATTGCCTATTGTACTGGAAAAAGAGCCCGCCCAATTTTTTTGCGGTATGTACGGCTCCGTATGGAGGGGGGAGCCGGCAGGCGCCTATTCGTGGGTCCCAGCATATGTTCGTCTGAAAGGATCCCTCAGCAGTAGATTCAGAATATTCTGGACACACAATTGAACAGCTTTTCTCATGTACACCAGGAAAACTCCTGGATAGACAGGTCGGGTGAAAAATAAACACTTTTCTATATAATATCTTTGGAAGTCTTTTGTTCGCTGAGACTAGTTGGCCACAGCCATCACAGGATCCGCAGTAAGGACTATCCCCTCTGTATGTTTTTATTTCTAACCTACGGGCATCTGGCTGCTGTGATGGCCAGAGTTGATGGAAAACATGCTACATCGCCCTGTCACCATCTCATAGCCAACTACAGAATCTGTAGACAATTGTTGCTTTCTCTAATAGAGTGAACCCCTCTGATGATGTCCTTATGATCTAATATAGACAAGCGTGGTCTTATATTATCTGGAGTAAAAAAATTAATTAGATTAGTATAATGTCCCATGCACACGACCATACCTGGGCATAGCATACAAGGGCGTACCATGAGCCAAGCAGGAGGTTGGCTGAGCGCTCATCACCCTTCCCTTCTCCATAGGAAGCTGAGGGGCTGCAGCATAAAAAGGAGCAAAATATAAGACATGTCCTATATTTTAGGGTTCGGCACATGTACCATCTGCCCCCATATGGTCGGGTGCATGAGGCCTTACTGATATTGCAATTTGAGTCTTTTGCAGTTAAAGAATCATCCAGGATTTCAAAATAAATTAGAATAAACATTCATTGTTGGATTTTAAGGGGCCACAATTCTCGGGTGTGTATTTTATCCTCATTTTTTACACTGATCCTTCTGCTTGCATATTTTGCAATGGTGTAGAGTATTGCAGTCCCAAGATCTTGTATTTATGTCTTCTGCATTTACTCAGGATCATTTGTGGAATCTCCTGTAATTGTGACATTGAGCTCTAAAGAATAAGGTAAATATAAATGTCTTCTTCAATTCTTGATAAATTGAAGAAGACATGGGATGGTTCCAGGAGTTGGTTTATCCGAATTCTGCCACAGCAAAAAAAAAAGAAAAATGTGCATTTTGTCTGTAATGGCCACGGGCATATCAATTCTTAAAGGGTTGGCGACTATAAAGCTATATCTGACTACCCTGTACAGAATACATGGAGACGTCAAGTGAATCAGAACCGTCATTCTTGCCATGATTGGGGTGATAGCAGTGGTCACCAGAACCAGTTGACCCTCAAAACAGCAGGTTATCCAATATCCTGTGGGACAACCCTTTCAGATATTAAAAAAAAAAAAACCTTTCTCGGGTCTGGGGTTTCGTTGTTTCCCCTGCTCTTCTTGTGTTGAGGGTGAAAGCTGCCGCTCTACATTTAATAGTAATTGTAGACACGACCGCAGCGGAGCATTGTCTAAGAGCTTACAATGGGCTGACATCACGAGGGCTTCCCCAATTAATACAATTATCCCTGCCTTATTTTTACATTTCTCGCTGCTGTAGTCATAATAAGAGGCGTTTAGTTTCATAAATTATTCATGTATTTTACACTCGTAGCTTACCTGTCTTATTACATAGAGTGCTATCAATATTGCACTCAGCACCCCTGTCTGAACTGCAAGGAATTGTCCATTTCATTGTTTACTGGGTACTGAGCCCCACATTTGACAGGCGATGTGTCAGATATTGTAGGGTCTTAGCTGCAGTTCGTGGAGCCAGCCACTAAACACAGAATGGAGCTGGACTTCTGACAGTGTTATTACTGTGTACTGTGATTTGCCAAATCCCTGATACCATCACATATCCTATTGTAAGGTCATTATCCTGCAAATCCCTCACACAGATGGCCCTTTTTACGCCTGTATGCCATCGGTTATCAAGCATATTTTGGTTTGCAGTGAACGGAGGTATGCTTTAAAAAAAATAAATAAATTGTTCTCATGTAGATGATACCGGGAAACCCGGTGTTTTACCACTTAGGGCATAAAAAGTCTATGGTACCAGGCCAGGGGTGCACACTGAGGCTGACCGGGCGGCTTTCAATGGTGATGGAAGGGGTAAGGAGCTCTCACTCCACCTTCCTTCCCCCTTCCTTCTCCACACAGCCGTGTGCTATGCAGTGCTCCTGGCGAGCACAAGGCTGTATGAATAAGGCCTCATTTTTTTCAAATCCAAAGTTATATCCTTTTTGTGGATGTGAAAAATATTTGGATATGCCACAAATACCAGAGTTGGGACAACCCCTTTAAATGCTTGTGCTACGCCTGTTCCAGCATGGGTGCTGCACTGTTACATACTCTGTAGTCACAGTGTAAATACTATTGGAGGAGATGTCATTGCGGAACAGGAAGTTTTTGAAAGTTACATTTTTTTCAAACATTGTTTTTACAAAGGGGATTTTCCCCTTTTCTACAGGATGGTGGATGGATGTGTCTGATTCCAGAGGAGATGAAGTAGCCAGAAGCCGGCAGCTCCAGGAATAGATAAGATTTTTTTTTTCTTCAAAAAGAAGGCATAGGGGGGCATTTGTCACTCCTATTGTTTTCTTTTCGTTTTTTTGTGCAACTTTTTGTGAGACTTTTCGCAGTTTGAGACTTTTTAGATGCAGAATCAAGCACCGTACCAAAGTTAGTTGCTTCAAAGATTTAATGCAGTTGCCATATTTATCTTTGTAGCTCAGATGTTTGTTCAACATGTGAGACTTTTGGGCACTGAAATTGTCCCATTCTCGCACCTAATAAGTCCCAAAAAACGAGCATGCAAGACCCAGACTTACTTTTGGGAGCTACTGTTTGGGGCAAAAAAGTCACACCAGAAAAAGTTTCAAAAGTGGCAACCCATCACATGTATCACAAAGGGGAAAAACTTAAGATACAGTGCAATGATTAAGTAGGACAACTTAAGGAAACTGAAAAAATGGGGCAACGCAAAAACATTTTTTTGCTCAGAAAAATGGATTGGGCTTTAGGTTCAGGGGAAGTCCTATTAGGGGCTAGTTAAAAAAAAATGAAACATTTACTTACCTCTGCGTTCCCTCCCGCATCACTTTGGTCTGTGCCCCAGGTAAAAAAAACCTAGTGTACGGAAGCCCATCCATCCCTATTCCCAGTGCTGTATCATGCGGGACGGATGGGCATGGCCGGTCTGGAAGCTGAACGCAGCGTGGCTTCCGTGTCCCCTTTTGTATAATATGTTGGTGGATGAAGCTACTCACTACTGTTGTGTTATGTACTTTGTCCGGGCAAGCCCCCTCCGCGCCAATCCCATCAGGAATATCCTGAGATTGGGATGTTGTGACCTGTCCTCTCCAGATTTTTCCAGTGTATTTCGGCCCCTCTATCACACGTGCATCATGTTGGTATCTGCTTCGGGTCATCCAGATGTCCTAATTCTGTTGCAAACCAAAAGTTGGACAAATATAGAAAGATTCCCCATTGTTAAGTGTTGTTATTGTGTAGGCGTTATGTAAAGCGTTGGAGATATCTTCAGGCAACAATGCAGTTCTATGTTTTGTATAGGATGAGGATTTTCTACAATAGTCCAGGTGCAGTTTAAAGGTGAAATAAATCCCCTTTAACGGTATAGTGGTTACAATTATGTATTTATTGTTTCCCATCTTCCTTTACTGTGTCAAGTCTTTGTCTTGAGGTGTCTGAAAACGTGTTGATCATGTAATATAAGCTGTAACCTGTTCACCTTTTTCTCGATTTGCGGCTAAAATAGTGATTTCAGGAATATTAACACTGTTGTTGAGGTTGTCTTTTCACACCCGTGTTTTCCCCCCTTCCCTGTATTTTATACTAGTAGATGAGGTTATTTGTGTTGCTACCAGTGACCTAGTCTGCTCTCTCTGCCTAAAGGCTTATAAAATACATTACTATAAAGTCGTACTGTATATAGAGGCAGCTTTTATGCTGTGACTTTTACCCAGTGCATAAATATGGGGCAGATATATATGACTATTGAAAGTGAAATCCTATAGAAACTCAGTCGAAGTCATCATTGCAAGTTCCTCTCAACCTCCTGGACCAGAATAGTACAGTTTGAAAAATCTGTTTTCCGGTCACCAGGTTTTACACCAAAAAACTACCACCCCATCCACCCAAAAGCCTACCCCCACCCTTATAAAGTATGAAATGTCCTTTTCTATAATTCCATCTTTTATGTGAATTCTCATCTGTTTACCTACAATAAATCTCATCCAAAGTGATATTCCAATCAGCAGAGAAGAGTAACATTTGCCTTCGGTGAGTCACTTTTAGAGGCTAAAGGTGGAGCATAATTTCCGATGCCCCTATTGTTCATCCTGTAGTTAAAGACAAAGTTGGAAATGTGAGCTGCACATAAAAAGATGATTTGTATCTTTAGGCTATATTCACACTGCCGTTGCCCGCCCGTACCGTACCGTAGCGGGCAACGGCAGTGTACGGGGAGAGGAGGAGGAGGTGAGCGCAGCTCACCCCGCCCCTCTCCATAGGAAGTAATGGCGCACGGCGCCGTACTACGGAGAAAGATAGGACAGGTCCTATCTTTTTCCGGGTGCGGTGCCGCACGGTCCCGTAGGGCGCCGTGCGCCCATTGACGTCTATGGAGGGCGTATATTGGCCGTATATACGTCGGCCGTATATACGTCCTCCATACGTCAGTGTGAATGTAGCCTTAATCTGATACATAAAGCAGGTGCTGTAGAACCCGAGAGGGTAAAGTGACTCTCCGACCCTTATGACTCTTCTCAGCTCTTTTACATATGAATTTGGAGGAGAAAAATGGGTGAGTTTCACATAAGAGGGAATCAAAGACATTTTCCTCCCTACCTAAGGAGGCTAACTACAATACCTAGTACTTGGTGTTGCATCTCACCACATCTAGTACAAAGTATTCAAAGACAAATCATATTACTGTTTGCCGGGAATGGTGGGAGACTCGTTCTGAAAGGGGGTTTCTATAATGAGACTTCCTCCTTAACCTTCATGACTGAGGGTCATTGGTACCTAAATGTCCAGGTCAATCTTTGCAGCTCTGTTTTGCTTTTCCTTACATAACAATATCTTTGGTGCCGCTTTAGAGAAAACCTGTCATCCCCGAAAAATACTGCATTAGTTCCCCCTAATCATGTCCCCAGCCCCTTTATATTTGAATTTTTATTAAATTGTGTGTGTGCATACTTGGTTTTAACGTCCTCCACGCCCCTGTCAGTCGGGGACCTGTAAGAATCGCCAGCAGCAGCGCATGTATTGCGATGTATATGTGATGGGGCGCGCTGACAGCTGCATTTATTAGGGTTTATTCACAGCACTGCATGCGCTGCTGCCGTCTGACAGGGGTGTGGAGTGGGTGTGTCTTGGCCAGCCCCATCGTGAATATGGCCGATTGCTAGGAGACCTGTACGACAATGCGACCTCTTATTGGTCGGATCATTTAAAACTAAGTATTTAATAAAAATTCAATAAATATAAAGGGAATGGGGACAGGATTAGGGGGAACTAATTTGGTGGGGGTATTTTTGGGGGGTGACAGGTCCTCTTTAAACAAAAAAAAATCACATTTGAGACGTGTAACTTAATAGAATAATTTTATTAATAAATTTAGTTTTTATTTATAGAGTTGGCAAATAGCTATTAATGTGAAATAGTATGCATTTTATTTTTAAAGTTTAAAATTAACTGTAAATGTTTTCCACAAAATAATAGCTCTTGGGATGTAAAACAACTCTGTTACCTAAATTCAGCCGATTCTTTGCTATCCCCCTCAGATTATCTGAGTGCTGCAGTAGCTGCTTCCACTCCCTCTGCTGACAAGCCTTGTAGTCCGTAGTATAAACAAATCTACAAATTCTAGAGGGAGGAGCTGCTGCTCCCTGCTCAGAGAGGAAGAGGTCATGATACAGAGCTCTCTATGTATGAAGCAGAGCTGGATGTGTTCAGGACTGTGGAAAGAGATATCTCCTGCACATAACAGTGAGGTACTAGATCTCCCCTGTTCCCCGATCAGTCCCTCCATTCCAGTCTGTAATTATACAGAACTTTCTCTGTACCATATGCTGCTCCCATCCCCCATCCTGTCACCGGCAGTATCCGTTCTGTGCAGATAAGCTCACACAGCACAGGCTATACACTTCATATAACTTGTTTACTTGGATTTCTACAACTTATTACATGTCCCCTGCTCCTCCAGGTGATGGAAGCTGCAAGGCTGGTCACCACATACATCCTGTATGTGCACTGTGCAGTGTACACTGGATTTACTTGTGGAAAACTAAATGGATTTTTTTCTAAATTACTTTGAGAGAAAACACAAGGCATCATGGGATCTTTGGGCAAGCTAACTGGCCTCAGCCTGAGGGCATAGACTGAAAGATACAAGTCTCCGCCCACTTCAGCTCTGGTGAGGTATTTTTGTCAAACACTTTCAGAACAGAAAATGCCAGAACTTTGGAAAGAAAAGGGCGAGCAGCACAAAGTACCCAGTGGTCTTTTTGTTTTTAAAGGGTGGAATCACAGATAATAATTTGGTAAAATCATAACTTTACATTTACGCTTTAAATTTTAATTAATCTGTAAAATTGTATAACCCTTTTCCTAAACATGTTATTAACATATATATAGTATCAATATATCATTATATATCATGTATACAGTATCATTTATCAGTATCATATACAGTATCAGTATCACTATTTTCCAGGTTCAGAGGTATACAGTGCATGTACCTTTGCAAAGTGTCTTCTGCAGCTTAGTTTGCTTTCTGCCTTTAACTTACCAGTTGGAGGTGAACTCACTTAATGGTCATGTATCCTGAACTGTGGCACCTGGAAGCAGACTTCTGGTGTCCTATTAAAGAGGGAAATCTGCCCTTTACTATCACACAGAACCAGAGATATCCCCTGTTAAATTACACTTGGGAATTCAAAGTTTTATTTAGAAATCTGTTCTTACAGCAAATTTAACAGTGAATATCCTCAATTTACTATTAAAGTTGAGATTACCCCCTTTAATAGACACCAGAATTGTGGTGTTAGGTGCCACGGACCAGAAAATAAAACCGTTTGAAGTTGTTGGTTGTGTGTGCTAATAGGACGTATACAGCAGTATGGCAGTCGTGAAGGGGTTGAAACCCTTTCATTGAAATCTACAATACATTTTCTCAATGGTTGCAAATTTTTCAGCAAAAAGTACCCTTCCTCTACTTTTCTGGCTTTAGAAAAAGATTAGAAGGCGTGGCTTAAAACTTGCAATTTTTCTTTGACTTTCTAAAGAAAAATTGCAAGTAAACAGACTGACGCCACATTTCATGCCCTCTACTATGACTCAAACAAGCCCAAAACTGGAAAAAAAAATTATGAGCTAAAAAATAAATGACCCTCCTCATTTCTCTCTCAATAGCAATAACAGGTTTAGTTTTGCTTCATTCTGAAATGTAACTATTAGTGATATTGGACATATTTATGCAAACATTTGTCATGTATTCTTCTATTATGTTGGATGCCCCGTAGACTTAGACTAGAAAAACTGCATCTGTCAGCGTTATCAGTAACAATGTCTATCTGTAAGCTGTTGCTGGGGAGCATCTAACAGAATTGTAAATGTCCTGCAGCAAATCTCAAACAATAAAAAAGGATGTTTCAGTTGAATTTCTTTAGCGTTATTTGCATACTCGGCTCTAAATTTGAGAACGGTGCAACCTGGATTATTCTGCTATTCGCACCCATGTACCGCCTAAACAGCTGCTCCATTTATGGACTTTGCAAAATCTCTGAAGTTGTTTAAAGGGGTTATCCAAGTTTAGGAAATAACTTATGGCCATGCTGGGGCAGACTATTTAAAAAAATAAAATTAAAATATGTGTATTTACCGCGGTCCATCTGATCTGTGCCCCTGATTGTTTACAGAAGCGCACATGGAGCCTCCGGCTGCTGAGGTGGCTGGCCACCCCCATCGGTCCCTATATTTTAGGGCGCTGGGAGATGGTGTTGTATGGGAGCTTCAGGCCACTGTGCGCCACTGTAAACAGACTGGGCCACAGATCAGATGGACCATGGTGCGGGACAGCCTGCCCCAAGTTATTTCTTAAACTTGGATATCCCCTTTAAATTCAGAGTTCTTGCAAAGTCCATAAATGGAGCGCCTTTTTAGGTGGCACATGGGTGCAAAAAGCAGAATAATCCAGGTTGCAGCGTTCTCAACTGTCCTAAGGCTAAGTGTATTCGGTGACCAAAAATATTAGATCTACAGCCCATGCGAGCTCGGCATATGGGCTAACCATAGAAAATACAGGAAATAAAGTTCACAAATTTTACACAATAAAGCTCATTTTAACCCCCTTATTTTACTTTGTTCTCGTTGTTGTTTTAGCTCCTATCACTCAGTGATGGTCAGTGTAAGATTTCACAGTGGGGTTGAGGACTCTCTAAGCAGATCTTTTCATGATTCCTCTGTGCTATGAGATGCTGACAATGTGCTTACATTATCAGGGAACAGGGTTTAGCTACACTTTTATTTGGCTTCCGCACGTTCTACTGGTATCTGGCGCATAGATAAAGAGAAATGAGACCGATCAGAGATGAGCGATCCATGAGAAGCATATTACACTGAATTATACTCTCAGCTCTGCTACGTCTTGGCTATAACACACAGAGTGCCTCCCTCCCTTGGATAAAGATCTGTAGCTTGTAGAGTAAACTCTGAAAGCTTCTTCTTGCTGGCAGGAAGTTCCTTTGTCTGAGCTGGTCTTGTAATAAAGGGGAGACGGGCAGGATGCAAAGAGCACTGCAGTGTGCAGACAGAGGAAGCTATTCATGAGGAGAATCTGCCCTGCCTACCATAGTCAAGATTTATGGTCAGATCCAGGGGCAATTGAAATTGTGTACAGCACAACTGATAGAGACAGGTTGCAATGTGTTATTTTGTTATCCTGACTATATTTAAGAACCTTTTCTTTGTGGGAATAATACTCTTTTAATTGGCAAACTCTACGTAAGGAGAGCTCTTACTCCCTGCCATGTGTATGAGCTTTTAAAAATACATGGTGATGCGTTCTACAAAGGGCTGCATATGTCAGAGGTGCTCTGATGTATTATCTAGCTTCACTATTTGACTCTTCTCAGCTTGAAATTGAATTCACTTTTCCGCTTAACTCCTAATGTATCCCAGCCCCCTAGTCAGGTGCCTTGTCCTGAGATGATCGTTATGATCCACTTCTCATGTAATGTTATGGCTGATTGAATATTTTACCGTCCCTCTCATGAGAAGATGCATATACTATACATATTTTCTCATACTCCCGTTTGCCCCTTGGTGGGGTATGATGCATTGGTGTTGGAGCATTGTAGTACAGTGTCACTTTAGTTGTTACTTTCCTCATTGTCCTTCTATCAAGCAGTAGCTTGTGTGTGAAATGACCATGACAGGTCTAGCCTGTTCTTTGTGTAAGCGAAAAATGGGCTATTGCCTCAATAAACACAGGGTGGTGTAGGGGGCAGATAAGTGACTGTAGCCTCTAGGGGCCAGTATGATACATTTATTGGTCAGCAATAAGAACTGATCTCCAATGAACAGCCCAAAAAGTTAGTTGCCAGTAGAAAATTATTTCGGTCTTCTGCTTAACAAAAACCCAGAAATCCAGTGGGCAGTCTTTTTTCTTTTTTTTTTCTGGCAATAAGGGTAAGAAAAAAGTTTTATATTTCCAGTTCTCCCTGAAATAATGGATTTTTACAGTCCTGTCAGTAGAATCAGTCACAAACTTGATGACAACTATCTTAATCCTGCTTCCCCCCAGCAGGTACTAGTCCACACCTCCCCATACTCCTGACATTGTGGCCAGATGATATCTGTGCACATATGTTTTGGGTTCTCTTCACATTTTGTTCCATGTGACCTTTTTTGTTTTCATCGGAGATAAAAGTGATTTGGGTCACGTGTGATTTCTTAATTTTCTTGTGTTTTTATGGCGTATAAAGTTCTGCGCGGAGTCGTGTTGTGCTCGTGTGCAGCATCATGTCTGCTGCGGCCTGTGAAACGTGTTAAGGCCAGTGGTATAACCTTAGCTGAACTCATTAGTCATTCTCCCAGTGTTTTATCAGATTCCCTGTCAGCCAGGAGTTGTCATCCCCCTTGTAACTTAATACACTGTGATTTTAAAAAAGGAAAATGTTATGTTTTTCCTTGTTGGACATGTTGCGCTTGAGTAGTCATGGGTCGCCCACAATAATTTTTTGTTTTTCAGTGAGACTGAAGACTCTCCATGATCTTCTTCCGTTACATGTATGTGCTGTAGGTGAAGTAGACTAACACATTAAAGGGGTTTATCTTCCAATCAAGTTAGGCCCTATCCACCGGGCCTAACCTGCTGACTGGTGATCACGAGAAGGTGGTGCCCGATTGGGTCCCAGGTACCTCACAGACCCCTCGTCGCTCCCCAAGTGTAATGGAGTAGACGGCCGCGCATGACTGTTCTGCTCCATTCATCTCTATGGAGCTGACTGAGATTACAGAGTGCGGTGCTTGGTCATGCGCGGCTATCTGCTCGACTTATTTCCAAGAGCAAGATGTCAGGAGGAGATAACTGTGATCCCATCGGACCCCTCCTTCTCGTGATATGTGGGACCCCACCAATCAGTAAGTTAGAGAATGGTCTCTTTCATGTAGGATATACACTCACCGGCCACTTTATTAGGTACACTTGTCCAACTGCTCGTTAACACTTAATTTCTAATCAGCCAATCACATGGCGGCAACTCAGTGTTAGGCATGTAGACATGGTCAAGACAATCTCTGCAGTTCAACCAAGCAGCGGAATGGGAAGAGGAAGAAAGGTGTTGATTGCCTTTGAACGTGGCATGGTTGTGGTGCCAGAAGGGCTGGTTCTGAGATTTCAGAAAGGCTGATACTCGGATTTCACGCACAACCATCCATCTAGGGTTACAGAGAATGGTCCGAAAAGAAAAAAAATCCAGTGAGCGGCAGTTCTGTGGCGGAAATGCTTGTTGATGCGAGGGTCAGAGAAGAATGGGCAGACTGGTTCGAGTGATAGAAGGCAACAGTGACTCAAATCGTCACGCGTTACAACCAGGTAGGCAGAAGAAGCATCTTCTGAACGCACAGTAGTCGAATGAGGGAGGCAGATGGGCTACAGCAGCAGAAGACCACACCGGGGTGCCACTCCTTTCAGCTAAGAACAGGAAACTGAGGCTACAATTTGCACAAGCTCATCGATTGGAGCATTAGAAGATGGAAAAACGTTGCCTGGTCTGTATGAGTCTCGATTTGCTGCGGACATTCGATGGTAGGGCAAGAATTTGGCGTCAAACAACATGAAGCATGGATCCATCCTGCCTTGTATCAACGGTTCAGGTGGTGTGTGGTTTGTCATGGTGTGGGGAATATTTTCTTGGCACTCTTGGGCCCTTGGTACCATTGAGCATCGTTGCAAGCCACAGCTACCTGAGTATTGTTGCTGACCATGTCCACCCTTTATGCCACAATGTAACCTTGAAATCTGATGGCACTTTCAGCGGATAATGCGCCATGTCATAAAGCTGGATCACCTCAGACTGGTTTCCTGAACATGACAATGAGGTCACTGGACTCGTCTTGGCCCTCCCAGTCAACCAGATCTCATCCAATAGAGCATCTTGGGATGTGGTGGAACGGGAGATTCGCATCACTGGATGTGCAGCCGAAAATCTGAGAAGAATCTGTGTGATGCCCTCATGTCAATATGGACAAATCTCTGAGGAGCTTCCAGCCACTTGTTTGAAAATCTATGCTACGAAGAATTGAGCAGTTCTGAAGGCAAAAGGAGGTCCAACCCGTTATAGATGGTGTACCTAATAAAGTGGCCGGTGAGTGTATATGGATATCACAATTAAGACTTTATACTGTAGATCTATGGAATGGCACTGCTTGATATTCGTAATAGGGCACCCAAATGTATGCCTCTGCTGTACCTCGATATGCCTCAAAATAATGTTCCTGTTGAATTCTGTAAGGGTGGATAGCTGTGACTGTGTAGGGTGGATAGCTGTGATATCCCATGGGGCATCTTACAAAAGTGCACATTGTGCTTTAGCTGCAGGGGCCTTAGGAGAATGATCACATTGGTTATATGACATATATCAGACTCCATGCAGCATAACATTCTGTAAATGAATCTGATTGCAGATGTGTAGGAAGGTTATAACCAAAGCTGCTTATTTTTACCAACCTATAAGCTGTGGGAAGGGAAGAAGTGGCTGTAGTTCTGCGAGGAGCTAATTACATAGGAGCCGATCACTGATTCAGTTGTTGTGGTGATGACTTTGAGGAGACCATATAGACAGTCTTCTTGCTATCCTGCCCATGTAAATCACTTGCAAACCACAACATCAGATCATCTCTCATATTGAAACTATATTTAGGTCCCACGTATAACAGCCTTAGCAAAGGGACACCCGGCATGTGCTCCTTCACCATCCCCTAATATATTGTAAGACCTCGCCCATTTTATACAACACATGTGCAGGTTTTCATACATGTTCATAAAAGTTTTATTAAGATGGGTGAGACTGTAACTATAGATGCTCTGCCTAGTTTATAACTTTTAAGATGCTGCTCCCAGACAAGGTTCATATAGAGCAGTGATGGTGAAACTATTTGAAACTTGGAACCCCAAAACAGCCATTACAGGACATCTACCATCAGATTGACTAACTGTAGACTAGTACTGCTCACATGCTCCTTAGCATTTCATCTTCTACTGACTTCTTTTATTACAATCCACAATGGTGTGAATAAGCCAAAAAAAGTTTTAAAAAATTCTGTCGACTAGTCTGAATCTCACTCATCCTACCTGGTCGTCCCCCGCTCTCAATGGGTGGGACATCAGTGAGGAGGCATGAAAGTTATAAGTAGAGGTGGTACTGGTGATATAAGCGCCTCAGGCTAGCTTTTTCACTATAATTGTGTCATTCTGGTTTATAATAAAAGAACTACCTAGAAACCTCAAATACTCTTTGTATGGCTACTGTGGGCTTGGCCAGAGCTATCACGGGCTAGAGTGACGCCCCCAGTAGCCCCTGTAGAAAACTAGCCTACTAGAAGTTTTACATATTAGTACGTAGGAGGCCTTATCTAGTTTAGTCTAACTCACAGCCTGGTCCTGCTGCCTTGGAGAATCTACCACTGGTTCTAGTACAGTAAGTAGATTTCATTTAATAGTCGATGCAATCTTTTCTCAACCCCTCACCATTTTTGATCAATTGCTGCAGTTCGTTTGGGCACCCAAAAGGCTAACTGGACTTTGTGTCAGATGGTCGGTTCTAAGTTGTCCGTTTCAACCCTGGGACCGCCCACCTGACACTAGAGCACTAAAACTAATGGCAGTACTTACCTAGGAACATTGGTTCCATAAGAGACAGTACTGCAACTGCGTGAATGTGTGTCCAGGTGTAGGTCATGTGCGAGGTGTGACATCCACGGCAATGTGTGTAAATGGCAAGACGCTCGTGTCACGGCTTCTGTTATACAGTGTATGTCATGCATACAGGGGAAGCACATTTTTTATTCTATTGCAATTTTGTGATCTATTTCCAGACTGATCAGAACCCAGGTTTTTGTGTGTAATTGGCTTTCAGGAGGCTTGTTCTTAGAGGGAGGCATTTGTATAAGCTTCTCAGGAATGGTAAGGGTTCAGACTATGTATTATGTGGATGCTAATCTGAGAATCTGATGAAATGGTCATGCTTCTCCCTGAAAGAACAATCCCCCTTCTTTTGGTGCTGACGTCTGCTAAATGTTGGCTTTAAATCAGTCCTATTGTGAGACCGTACATAAATAACAATAACAGCCTGGTGTAATGGTTGTCCAGGGGGGGCGCTAGTGATGTCCTACTTTTATGCTAAAGTATATACGGGAGATGCACAAGGTGTCAGTGGATTAACATTATTTTGAATTATTGACTGAATGATAAGATGATCATTTAAAGGTCATTATGTCAAGTAATTTTTAGTGACTATCTTCGATGCAAATTATCTGGTGAGTGGTGGAAGGTTGGTTCTCATCTCAGCTGCGTCGACTTCTCCGTTGGGTTCCATGTTGGTGAAATGGCTCTTCTAGGTTTGCTGATGGTGGTGGCACTGACCTGTCGTATGTCTTTGAGGACGTTGCCAAAAGTAAGGCTTATACTCCACCTGTGCTCTGCAGAATGGATGGCACCTGTGTGAGTTTTCGGTGGCTGGTGCTGTTAAAGGGGTTGCCCACTAGTACAAAACTCTGATAGTGTAACGTATGCTGTACTTATCCTGGTAAAATTTTTATGTAATTTGTGGGAGCACCAGGTCACTTGACCCACCAGAAGCAGGACTTGGGACTTCCTCTGACTTCCCAGGTCACACTTCCTGTGGGTCAGAGGTTAGTCGGCTCGTTACTGTATGCAAGTCAACGCAAATGTGCATGGCACAACCCTCCAACCACTGACATGGGAGTAATGGTAACCGAGGGGGCAATATTAATAAGTGCCCTGCTCCATTGATCTGCCAGAAGTCTGCAAGACTCGGGACATCATAGGAAGTCGTTGTATCGGCGTCACTTGATTGGTTTAACAGGATAAGTACAATTTTTCTGCCCTTGTAGGAACTTGTAGTTACCCTGGTCAAAGACCAATTTAGCAAGTTCTGTGTGCGCTATATAAATAAAGGAATTATTATCAGTGGCCAACTCTAGATATAGTAAGTTTACATAGGTTGCCATTTCATGTGCTAGGGTTCATCTAAAAGGCATAATTCACCGTCCCTTTAATGTTTTTGCCCAATTTATTAACCAATATCCTTTCTCCCTTTGCTTCACTGCATTCCAAAAAATTGGAGCCGGCTCCCTGACACCCACACAGTCGGTTGTCTTCAGATCATTGTGATCGGCAATCAGCACTCGGCTTAACTAGAGTACTAAGCATAGCCCTTGTACAATGCAAGGTGCTGAACATGATAAGCAGTGAATAGACCACAGCATTTGACCCCCACTGCTCTGATACTGTTCTAAGGGTGCTGTCATACGGTGCGTTAGTGGACCGTTTTTTTAAGTGCACTCAAAATGCATACGTTTTTGTATGCTTACCATGGGTCTGGCTGGTTTAAATCTATTCTTCATTTCCGGAAGTGTAGACAGCTGTAAGACGGATTAAATCTAGTCAAACGCGTGGTAAACATACAAAAAACGTATGCGTTTTCATTGTGTTTAAGAACGGTCAAAGAACGTACCGTGTGACAGCACCCTTAGGCTAAAAACACACAAACGTCCCGGTGAGTCTTGGACTGTGTGCTGTCCACATTTTATTAACCAAACACCAAGCCAGGGACAGGACTTAAATCATTATAGGGTTATATTATACAAGGAGTCCCTGCTTCTCTGTGGAACCGCATCAGCTAAAAACACACAAATGTGTCTGATCCGTGAATCCCAGAATGTGCGCTGGATGGATTCCACTGACCGAACACAGTACCGGGGACGAGACTCTGATAATCATAGTTATATTTATGTGATACAAGGAGTCCCTGCTTCCCTGTGACCCAGCATCAGTGAACTGTAATCATGTTAATGGCGTTTCACTGTTGTTCCTTTCCCTGTGATTCTTGGTCTCCTGTTAGGCAGTGTTCGTCCATGAAGTCTGGACACCCAGTAGCCAGACCACAGAATGGCCATTGCTTGTGTGTTTTAGCCCTTTAGGATAGGTGATGATTATTTCATATATATATCTTAGAATATTTATTTTTCGGTTATATTCTTGTTGCACCACCCTGCAGCAGCTTCTTGAACATGGTGGTGAACAATGTGTAATATTGAAATATGAAGTAGAATTCTCTATAAAGGCATGTGGCTTGTAGTTGCCCCTAGCCCAGCGCTTTTAGCTGGAAAGAGGTTGATCAGAATTGTATTAATATTATTTATTATGGTGTTATTGGTATGTGTGTGTGTGTGCATTGTTTCTGTAACACTGTGTCACAATGTGTGTTGTGTTTTATGTGCGGCAGGTTTTCCTTTAGTGCAGTTTCATCTGGTAATCCATTAATTCCTATAGGAACGGTAATAAATGCACTTCTAGTGGCGCGGCTGCTCTCTCCATTCTGTTCATTACTAAGAAAATATAATGTAAACTTCATAGAGATCAAAATTATCGCCCTTTTGTTTCTTTAAATAAATGTCTAAGAAAAATTGAGAGCCACGGGAGCACCATCAATTCACAGGGTCCCATAGGTGCCCCCATGTGTAAATTTTAAGTTTTTAGTAATATCTAATTTTTCAACTCAAAAACTGTACATTAATGAAACCCATTAATGAAAGGCCCTGAACTGAGCCTTTAGCTAATGCTTCCTGGTTTAGGTTCATCACACTTCAGTTTTTCAGATTTTGAAACCAAAAGCAGGTGTGGGTCATAATGGGTGAGAACATGGAGAGAACCTGCTCCTCTCTTTTAACTCCACTACTGGTTTGGACATCAAAAACTTTATCTGAAAAACTGAAGGTAACCCAGAGAAAGGGTCAGAAAATAATGTACCCCAAAGAAAGGGGCAGGGAACATATTTCTGTGTCCAGTTATAACGGTGGGGTGTAGTGTGAATGCTAACCCACTGAATGGACCCTTTAATAATAACTTTATTTATATAGCGCACACAGATTATGCAGCGCTGCACAGAGCATGACAAATCAGTCCCTGTCCCCAATGGGGCTCACAATCTATTCAAGCTACCAGTATGTTTTGGAATGCGGAAGGCCCCTTTCTATCCACACAAAAACGCATGACTGTTTTCGCGGACTTCAGGCTCGGCAATGGCTTTCATATTGATCCTTAGTTTTAACACTTAGGGTGAAGACACACATGGTGTTTTTGGGCCGTTTTTACTAAGTGCGTTTTCAGATTGTTAAAAACGCATTTTTTGAAAACGCATGCGTTTTTGTCCGTTTTTTATTGCGCAATTTCGGAAAAACTGACAAAAGCACATGCGTTTTCAAAAACGCATGCGTTTTTAAAAAAACGCATGCGTTTTTTAACGCATGCGTTTTTAACGATCTGAAAACGCACTAAAAACGGCCCAAAAACGGCCCAAAAACTCCATGTGTGTCTTCACCCTTAGGACTTCGTTTCGCGTTGAACTTACCTGACCTCTTCCTTCTCTGTTTTCCAGATAGTAGCGTCTCTATTGCCCTCTCCACTCCCGTCCTCTGCTAAGGCACATGTACGCTTTACTTCTACAGGACTAGCCACCGCACTAAAATAGATTTTGGAAGGCAGCAGCATATCATACTAGGTTATTCATTAATGCAGGGTGTGTCGCCTATTGCACCACAACTCTTACTCATTTTGGCATGAAATCTGATTATACTTGCAATCACAGATGCAAAAATAATTTTGCATACTTCACACCTACTGTGTTAATATTATTATAATAATTACAGAACAGTTTAGAATTTGGCATCCAGCTTTTGTCTACTGTATAGAACATTTGCTGTTTTTGGTAATTTTTAAGGTTGTATGTTTTAGGTATACAGTAATAGTATTTTCTGGCATATCTTGTATTGTGCAGAGGAATCCGATGTCTTTGTGTTCTCTGGGATTGTTTCTTGGAACTGGTGCGTTAGTTGTGACTATAAATGATGGCAAGTGGCCAATGATGTGTAAACTATTAAAAACTTTTAATTTAGCATCAGGGGTCTTGGCTATGGGGTTAGTCATCTTATATGAGGACATTGATTACTAAGTAATGGCGGGGGCTAGAGAGAAAGTTATGGTGGTAAAGGTAGTGTCACTGTATAACACTGCTACAAAATCTTTGTATAATCTACAACTAAGGCTGATGTACATGTACTGCTAAAGATACTTATGAGACCCCTCTTCCATCCTATGGCTGATTTTTGGAACGCTGATCTCAGTCATCACAATAACGGGGGTCCTAGGGTGCTCCTTGTGAGTTTGGTGATGGTGCACTTGAGGGACACTGCTATAAGACAACCAAGGTGACAATCACTTCCCATAGAAGTAGATATCACAGTGAAGGATGGGAGGACCCACAGTCATGTGGTGGTTGGGGGTCTGGTCCAGCCATCAGACACTTAGACCAACCTAATTGGTATGGGGAATAAGTTATTTTTTTTGGCGGCTAGAGGAAACTCTATGACATTATAAGTAGACAACTCGCGAGGTCCTACTCTATTATTCAGAGCTTCTATATATCCTAACTCTTTCCCCAGCAGTAAAGTAGATGATTTGGGGGATGAAGGATCTGATACATAGGATTTTAACGTTCCTTTACATTGGAAAGACTGGCAGCTCCCTCTGTGTAATAATAAAAATGACATGAATAAAATTGGGCTGATTATGTAGCTCGTTCCTAACAGATATCCGAATGGATGACTTTATGATCAATTTGGCATGCTTTGTGCAGCGCTGCGTAATCTGTGTGCGCTATATAAATAAGTTATTATTTTTATTATTATGATCATTTTATAAAAAATAAACTTTAGCTCACCAAATAATTTTGTTCCCCCACCCCCCCCCCCCCCCCAAGGACCAGTGACCTTTGTGAAGATTCCTCTTTGTTGTGCAATGAAACTGTACTTGAACTATGGATATAGGTCAAAGATAAAAGCGTAATGTAAACCGGACCAAAAAACCCTACCCATTCGAATGAGATTCCCTTTCCTCTGCCCCCAGTGATGTACTACTTCTTTCCCCTGTATGTTATAATGTAGATTTCTTTTATGTGTTCTCATTGATGTCCATCTTTGTGGGTTCTGCTACACTATTGCATTTTTTTGTGTGGATATATTCACGCAGTCTAACTTCAAATGTTTATGAAACGAGACAAAAAAATTTTAAGACAACTTAGAGGAGCACATGAATATCCTCTGATGCTGCGGGAAGCACTAGAGTTTTGTTATTGAAGGTTAACCCTTTGCTGATTGCAGCAGATATGGCTTCCAAAAACCAAAGGCTAATCGCAGGCCGATATTTTATCTGGACATCCATGTATTAGATTGGCATGCTAAGGGCTTGAGTACACGTAACTCGGGCGAGTACAAGGTCAGGAGGCGGAGGGGTGAGCGCGCCTCCTTTTCTTAGTAAACTGTGTGGTTGTCGGCATATTTCTGCAAAATATAGGACACCACACTGTGACTGGGTGCCATAGACCTACCATGATGTGTATTCTCTGTCTGAAAACTGATATTGGAGGTCCACCCATGACTGTAGAAAAGACGGGGAGGTATAGGACCCACTCTGAATTTTGTTCGGGCGGTCACCTAAACACTGGGCCATGGAAATTGCAGCTGTGTGTATCAGCCCTTTGAAATGCATTTGTCTCTGTGGTGGTTAAATCCATGGATAGCAAACAGACATAGACAATTGGGGTGGGGGGGGGGATATTAAGATATTTTCCCTTGGTGGCACACATCACACTGCTTATACTAAGAGGCTCCAGGTTCAGATGTTAGACCCACACAATCACTAAGGGAAGGTATATCCCTGTGATATTTCATCACATCCATTTAGGCCCCTTACAAGCGAGTTTGAGTCCATCTTGCATCGAACTTGCAGTATGTAGTGGCTGGCACATCCGTCCCAAATGTTAAGCAACCGGAACTAAACTCCGAATATCAGTTCAGTACTGGTTACACAACCTTAAAAGGGTTTTCCCACAAAAGAAAATTGTCAAATTACTCCTAGTGATGTTTACACAATAAAGATCATTTAACCCCTTACTCTACAATGTTACTCATTGCTGTTTTAGTTCCTATCTCTAAGTAATGATCAGTGTAAATTCCCAGGGTGTTTGCGGGGCCTCTCTTGGCAGACACTTCATGATCTCTCTAGTTCTGTGTGCTGACAATGTGGTTACACTATCAGGGTACAAGGTTTATATATACTTTCTTTTAGTTTCTGAACATTGTACTAGTACACATAGAAAGATAAATGAGACAGATGAGATCAATGAGATGCCTATTACACACTGACAGCTCTGCTACATATGTGCTCTCACACTGAGATTCCCTGTGCCTGCCTTCCTTCCTTCCCCCGAATAACTTATCTGCCTGCAGCTTCTTTCTCCTCATGATGTGCTGTTTGCTGGCAGGAAGTCAGTGTCTGTGAGCTCCGTCCTGGACTGCAGGGGGCCGGGCTAGTGTGCAGGGGGCCGGGCTAGTGTGCAGGGGGCCGGGCTGGTGTGCAGGGGGCCGGGCTGGTGTGCAGGGGGCCGGGCTGGTGTGCAGGGGGCCGGGCTGGTGTGCAGGGGGCCGCTCTAGTGTGCAGGGGGCCGCTCTAGTGTGCAGGGGGCCGGGCTAGTGTGCAGGGCGCAGAGAGAGAAATTCAGCTCCATGGTCATCACACAGAAATCGAAGATGGCTTAACCGACCCCAAGTCAGAAGTCACAGGATCATGTCTAGTGGCAACTGAAATTGTGTACACCAGGACTGATAGAGAAAGGTTGGACTTTCTGTGAAATGTTGTATTTTTGATAATAAAAGTGAATTAGAGAATGTGTTACTTTGTTACCCTGTGTGCATTTAAGAAACTTGTGTTCCTGGGATTAGCGTTTTAAAGCTAAGGTGGAGTTTCTTCATATACTGCAGCCCCCGTGTTTAAAATCTAGTGCATTAGAAATCTGCAGCTTAAAAATCAGGTTTGATTCTCTTCTTTTCCACTGCCGGTTACCAAGTTTAAGCTTCTTGTATGGGTTACTACAGGTCCATGTTACAGATCTGCCCTTCTGAACCCTCCCTGTTGACACAAGATATCTCAAGATGACCAACCTTTGCTTTGCTCACAATGTCAGGTGGACTAACACAATGATATATGCTGTATGTGCATAAGAATTGCAGGGGTCCATCACTCGATAGAGGGGAAGGGGGGTTTACTATCTGCAACTTTTTAGTTGTGTTCTCTTTGTTTCGCTGATCCTCAGACACTGGCACAGTATTGTTGGACATGTCAAAGTTTATTAAGTTTTGTACAAAACTTTTTGAGCAACTGGCTTGATAAATGGCCCCCCACAGATTTCTTTTCAACAAGTAGGTCACAAGTTTTCTGTATGGGTGGAAGGTCAGGCTTCATCTACAAGACCTTCCAGCAGTAACTCGGCTCCTTGATATTGCAGAAAACTGTATCCTAGTTCCTCCCTCCCACATGATACATTTCAGTATAGACTGGGCAGATCTGCTTTAATCACGTCTCTGATGTCTTTTAGGCACCTCAGTGTTTTCATCCAGCGTCTTAACCTTTCCCAGCGTTATCAGATTCGCCATTTGTTTCCTCCTGTTACGGAAAGCAATAGAATTTGTGAAATGCTGTAACCTTGATGATCATGAAAACAACATTCTAGATCTGTTTAGTGTGCGTTAGAGCCGTTCTGATGCTTGTCCTACATTATATTCCATTCCAGATATAAGTTATAATTATTATTATTATACATTGTGCGTGGTCCTCTCACGTATTACATGCTGGCTCTGTTTCCGCACATAGTACATGGTACATTTGCATTCTAGAAATTGGGGTCTTTACACCAGGCGCCGTGTAAGAAACTTGACCCGAAACTTGCTGCATTGCAGGATCTCGGGTTGGGTGATAGGATTGTCGCAACAAACTTTTCCCATCTGTTTGCATTAACAATCTATAGAATTGTACCTCATGACCATAACTATGTTACTATATTTCTAATAATAATTTGTCTTTTCTACACAGATATACTTTGGGAAGTGGTTTTAAGAAGAATCTAACCTGGATTATTCCTGATTCGGTCTAATTGGTCACAGAAAAGCTGATGCCTCTCGTCGGTAAGTTCATTGTTATTCTAGGCATTTGTATAATAATGTCATTTTTATATAGATTATGGACTAAAATATTGTAGCCAGCCAAACATTTCCTCTGAAGCAGCCGCTGCATTGGACATGAGGTATAAGATGCCGCTCATTCAGATGAATACATACGCTATCCAAGTACTCCAGAACAGAAGACCGTCCGTTCATCTTCAGTATTTTCTTCTGATTTGCTTTTCTGACGTTAGAAAGCCAGTAGCAATGTTGTGACTGAGATGCACTTTGTAGCACTTCAGAAGAATATATGTAACCAACAACGAGTGCAAAATTTGTAAAGTTGCAAATAAATAGCACATAGGTATCATTTTAATAGGGCGCTCCTTATCCAGGGAAATTATTACTGAAAGGGAACCTGTCACCACATACCTCCTGCATAAACTTCAAATAGAACCTTAATATAACAGTACATACACTATACCCGAATTCTTCTACTGAGATTCCTCTATATTGCAGGGTTATTACCAAAAATTACTTTTATTCTCTGTCTTTTTTTTTGTTAGTGATCAAGTAAAGGAGTTAAGAGCTATTGACTGTGAAGTCAAGCTCCTCTGCTCACACTGAGACCCCCTCCCCTCTGACACCCAGAGTGCACCAACAATAGCATATGGATTAAAGGAAATCTACCATCAGAATCCATCATGAACAACCAGGAACACTTACTCCTAGACACAGGCACAGTGTCTGTGGTAATCCTCTTACATTTTGTTATTCGTGGCCTACTTCCTTTTAGAACCAAATTTTGACATTATGCTAATGAGGCAGAAGGGCTCTGTGGGCTGTTAGCAGTGAACTTCTGTGCTGTTGCTTCATAGGCTATTACACTGTAATAGCCTGGAGCTCTTCCCCCTTCCACTGTGTGAGATTACAGCCGGCCGATGGAGAGTTAGTGCTGAGGGAGCAGGGGAGAGGGCAAGAAACCCTTTGAAAACAGAGCACGGCGAGGCCACCGCGGAGCCCTTCAAGCTCATTGGCATAATTTAAGTTTGATTTTAGAAGGATGGGTACAAAAAATAAGATTACCACAGTCCTTGTGCCTGGGTCTATAAGTAAGTGCCCATGGTTTATCATGATGGATTCTGATGGTAGATTTCCTTTAAACTGGGAATATCTTGGAAATGTCCTATTAGACAGGCTTATTATGAAGGTATTTGGAAATCACCATTCTCTTAGACAACCATCTGCTGGCAGCATGTGGTATCTATCAACTCCACCAAGCATCATCACTGCTTAGTTCCCCTGCACAGCTGTGGTCCTAGACAGCCTTGGTTAAAGAGACCTTTAAGGGCTAATCCTCATACAGTCCCCTGTATCTTTTGCTAACTTTTATTACTGGAATATGTAAATTTTCCTAAGAGGCTGCTGGGACGTGGTGTAGTCGGAGTTGAGGCTACACGGTGCGCCTTCTCCACGCCCCAGTAGACTCTGTTCCTCCTACCAAAAATCTTCGGCATGCAGCTCCTCGTAGCTGCGCGTCCTTGTCTGAGAATCCTGCCGTCTGCGCATGTGCAGAACAGCAGGCCCAAAGCCAGAGCCACTGGGCCTGTACAGATGGCAAGATTCTCGGACGAGGGCGCGCAGCTCCTTGTAGAAGATTTTTGGTAGGAGGAACAAAGAGGCTCCTAGGGCGTGGAGAAGGCGCACTGTGTAGCATCAGCTGCGGCTACTCCACGTCTTAGCAGCCCCTTAGGAAAATTTACATATTCCAGTAATAAAAGTTAGCAAAAGATACAGAGGACGTGAGGATTAGCCCTTAAAGGTCTCTTTAACAGAGGCTGTCTAGGACCACAGCTGTGCAGGGGAAGGGGTAGCTTCCCTTTAACTAGGTAAAGGGTAACTGGGTGGCCATGTGCCGGTTTGGAGCAACTGCTGCACCGATATATCCAGACTTGGTGAGTTTTCTAAGTTGGGAATGTCCCTTTAATAAAAGTGGTCATAAAGTGGAAATGATCATTCCGTCAAATCTGCTGCCAATAAATATATACATCTGTGATCCTTCCCTCCTCATACACAGGAAATGTGAGTCAGATTTAAACCCCTGTGTACACCCTGCTGAGGAGCAGAATACACACTTAAGAAAAGCTTTTGTTTGCAGGTGAAATTTCTCCTTGGGACATCTCTGTGTTGTATAAGCTCAGAGTATCTAATTGTTTGGAAAATGGTAAAAATAGCTCGGTATTGTTTTTGTTCCCTTTTGGCGTCTAAATGCAGCTCTTAATTTATATTTCATTACTAGTGGCGAAGAAAATAGGATTTGCTAATTGTACAGTGACCCTTTATTTCACATCTAAATATTAACTTTAAAAAAAAAAAATTATATATATATTTTTATTTAAGTTACTTTTTAAAGGACCTGGCCCTTTTTTGTGTGTGTTTTTTCATTTTTTACTCCCTGCCTTCCAAAATGCATAACTTTATTTATTTTTATTTTTTGTACAGAATTATATAAGGTTCTTTTTTTCTGTGTTACAAATTATACTTCCTAGTATCAGTATTTAATATTCCTTGCTGTGTGATGAGAAATGTGGAGGGATCCAAATGTCTTGAAATTGACGGTAAAACGCGTTTTCACCAATTTTTTTTTATTTTGGGCGGGGAGGGGGGCTTTGTTTTCAAGGCTTTCACTGTGCACCCCCCTAATAACATTCTCCTTTTTTTTCTTTGGGTTGGTACAATCACTGAGATAACATTTTTCTACATTTTATAGAGTTTTAATAGATTTTTAAAAATACACAAAAAATATGTATCATCTTCTTGTTACAGGGGCAATGATCAATGCCAAGATGGTGGGGTACATACAGTATGTTGCAAACACCCGGGCTTATATGAAGAGGGTTTGGCCAGAAATGAGCATTAATTCTTAGAGCAACTTGCATTTAATGTGTTTGTACAACTACTTAAAGGGCTGTTAGCATCGTGTGTATTCATGATGTATCCACAGGATAGGTCCTAAAAAACCCACGCCTATATTGGGAACGAAGGTCTGCTGACCTCATTCCTGCAACAAAGCTGAATTGAGAGAGTGCTGCGCCATTCTCTATTCAATCCTATGGGAGCGCCGTTCAGACTATACACATGGTGCTCCCATAGAGCTGAATGGAGAGAGGCCGCACATGTGCAGAACTCTCTCGATTCAGCCCTGATGTGGGAAGGATGGCTATTCTGTGGATATGTCATGAATAGATAAGATGGAAATATTCCTTCAGAGTACATCTGCCATCAGATTGACTGATGGTGGACATGTCCTACTCATGTGCTCACTTCTTCTAGTAGAAACTTCTTTTATTCTACTACGGTTTCGCAAAGAAAAAAAATGTTAAAATTATTCTGTGGTGCTTAAACTAACATTACTTGAGCACCTTAGCTTATATTTGCACCCCCTCACTCTTAAATTCCCACCTGGTCCCTCCTGACCTGGCTCTTTGAGATTGTAGAGAGCCAGTGACATCAGGGACCAGGCGGCACTAGTAAGTCACCTCAGACTAATTTGTAAACATTTTTTAAATACCCTCTTTTAAAAAAAAATTGCAGCGGGTTATAATAAAAGAAGTTACTAGGAGAAATTGTAAGTAGCATGTGAGTACAACGAGCCTTAAAGGGGTCTTCTCGTCTGGGCACTCACATTCAGTTTGATAAATCTGCCATATGTAAACATTTCTTCAATTACATGTTATTAAATAAAATGTTCCTGTGTGAAGATAATTTCTCATAAAAGTAGTCATGTTGTCCCTTAGAAACAAGACTGTGTCCCTGGATACGGCCAGCTCTCCTGAAGAGATTGCACAAATAAACAAAAAGTGTCCGGGAGTTACTGCAGGTCCCGCAGCCGTCCTGTGGTAATGATCGCTGAATCCTGGTGGTCAGGTAGGACTCATAGCGCATGTCTGGCCACTGCTAGAGTGTGAGGTGGTCGTAACCGAGGAAGCTATCGCGTTTCTAAGAGACAACATGGCTATGTTTATAGTAAATTATCTTCACACAGGAACATTTTTTAAAAAACATCCAATTGAAGAAATGTTTATGTATGGAAGATTAGTGAAACTGAATGTGAATGCCGAGACGAGAATACCCCTTTAAGTTATTCCATAGAACAGGACCTTCAACAATCTGGAGAACCAGTGTCCTTTTCTTTCTAAAAGGCTGCAGCCACGGGCTGCATCATGTGGCTACTTGTAATGGCATGGGGTAGTAGGAAATTGCTGAGCACAGCGCTCCCCTATTTCCAGCACTCTCATTCACTGTAAGATATAACGGAGCGCTGTGCTCAGTAAGTTTACGCTCTAGTAAATAGAGCAGCAGGACACCCTTTCCATCCATTAGTAAGAATTGGACCCCAGTTCTCCAGGTTGCTGGGTTTCAAGTACAAATGACATTCTACTTAATTTTTTGGGTTTTTATGCAGGTAAGGCACCAGACTAGCCCCATGTAAAGCCTTACCCATAACCTCTAGTCCTCTGGAGGGTCTGCTGTATGTTGGATTTTCCTGAGACATTTCTATAGGTGTGGATATATCATTATAGGCTTCAGGCCAGGAGAGGTGTGAAGACCATCATCACATTGGAAAAGCGCTCCCTTCTTTTTGAATCTGGTTGCACTGTGTATTTACCATGTGTACAAGGACCTTTACTCCAGAGAACAGTGGTGTAGTAGAGCTACGTAGTGCACCCCCCACCCCCTTCTAAACTCGTCTCTATCTTGTAAGGGGTCACACAGAGGTTCTCCTTCGCTGGCGATGTGCACAGATAACCACTGTCTATACAGCGGGTCCCATCTACACAGTGGATGTGGCTATAGCTAGTGCAGTCTGTGTACAAATTACACCCCCACCCATCCATTTCCCCGAGCTGGAATATGATATAAATATGCGCCTCATTAGGGGGGAAGAAGCATCGGACACAGTCTCTCATCAGCAGATGTAGGGTGTGATGCATTGTGGGATCGAACAGTTGATTTTCCAACAATGTTCTTTTTGTAAGACTCCGATGCTCCTCAAAAGACGGAACAGCATGACATCAGCGTCACAGGCCGTCCAAGATACATTCCTCTAGTTGTAGCATGGCGGCCTCTCCTCTGCTTTCTTACTGGTCTCAGAACTGATGTATTGTCTTCTCTTTTATATACATTTATATTTGAAAGTTTTTACTTTTTATCAAAATTTTTGGCTTCCAGTTCCTTTGATCAGAAATCTATCATTGTATATTCCCAGCAGCACAGAAGTGTGTCCAATCCTCCATTAATACAAACTTCTCTAAACATGTCCTGTGTTCTCTTCACCATAATAATAATAATAATCTTGTATAGCGCCATCATGGTCTGTAGCCCTTTACAAATCATAGGGGACATGTACTCTAACGTCTTTCTCTGTATAAGCAGTTGTATGTAACAATGGGAGTGAGGTCTATGAAGATGACATTTCTCTGATATCCTTTGTATAGAAAACTTAAGATTTGGAAGTTGTCACATGACTAGATCAACCCCCCAACAATCATAAATTGATTGCATATTCTATAAATAATGTTTTCCCCGAACAGGTTACACCTTGCGTTATGTCTGTATAATCCAAGCAAATAGACATGGATTGTCCTCCATCCTCTAACTGACCCTGATGTATTAAGAAGCAATACATTCTGAAATACAGTACAGGCAGTCCCCAGGTTACGTACAAGATAGGGTCTGGAGGTTTGTTCTTAAGCTGAATTTGTATGTAAGTCGAAACTGTATATTTTATAATTGTAGATCCAGACAAAAACATTTTTGGCCCCAGTGACAATTGGAGTTTAAACGTTTTTTGCTGTAATGGGACCAAGGATTATCAATAAAGCTTCATTACAGACACCTTACAGCTGATCATTGCAGTCTGGGACTATAGTAAAGCATTCAGAGAGGTCACCAGAGGTCAGAGGGGTCCGTCTGTAACTATGGGATGTCTGTAAGTCGGGTGTCCTTAAGTAGGGGACCGCCTGTATATCATTATTTTATTATATGGCAAGACACGTATGATAATTTTAATTGCTCAATATGCGGCCGTTATTGGTCACTGCTGTTGCCTCACATGAAGTGCCCCATGACTTTTATAAATTCTTGTGTTTAGTGGTAGTATATATTTACCTGGATATCTCATGAGAATGTTTTCTTTTCTCTTCCAGTTCCCCATGCTAAAGAGGCCACGTTCACACAGATGAGCCAAGAGCAGTGGCGGCAGTGTAACCCCAGATAGTCAGACGGCAGACTGCTCAAGCAGGATGCCGTCAACAAGTCGAGCTGGAAGCCTGAAAGACCCAGAGATTGCCGACCTCTTCTTTAGAGATGACCCCGAAAAGCTTTTCACCGACCTCCGAGAGATTGGCCATGGGAGTTTTGGAGCTGTTTATTTTGTGAGTATTTTTTTTATTACTTACTGAAGTTTGACTCTATTGATTCTCCAACAGTGATGCTCCGGTGGTCCAGGGCACTTCTATGCCGCCACATCCATGAGCCGCAGTGGTCTTGTGCCTTACATGTAGTTATCACTACTCAGACAGGTGATTAGCCGCAGCTTTCACATGAGCGCTACTTCAAGACTGGCGGGGACCACTACAATAATCTGCCCTGCATTTTCTGTTCATGTTTTACCACACTAAACTAGCACCCCCCTCAGGTTGGGTGGGAAATGTCCTTACTAGAATTCCATCTTTTATGTCAAATCTCACAGGTTTACCTATAAAACTTCTCCCTCACTTATACACCAGGATAAGGGAAATCTGCACTATGGAGCACCTGACAGCTCTCCTACATAACAAAGTAGACTCTTTCATTTCGAATTGATATGGGCACCAGGGGATACATATTTGTCTATGAGCACAATAACTTTACAGTGAGAAAGGAATGGATCCCCCCCTCCCAGATAGGGCAAGCTAGAGAACCCCCACCTCAACCCGCCTAACCTGAAACTTTGTGTCTCCCCTTAGTCTGATTTTAAAAAGCATGATTTTAGGTGCTATAGAACAAAAGATGGGGGGCTTCTGAAGATAAACGGATGAGATTTCACATAAAAAATTGAATTTTAGAAAGTAAATTTCATGCCCTACCAGAGTTGACTGATAGTTTAATGGGGTAAAACCTGGTGACTGATTCCCTTTTTTTAGTGCAATTCATTATGTATCACTTTTTGAATCGGTGTCCTACATCGGATTCATGCCTTAGATGTAAAAAGTTCTGTCTCTGCTACACTGCGGTGATCCGTGTAAAAGAAACAGCTGTTATATATATATATGTGTGTATATGTATGTATATGTGTGTATATGTATGTATATGTGTGTATGTATATGTATGTATATGTATGTATGTATGTGTGTGTGTGGACTTGGAATTACGGAAGTAGCGCAGAGAGCTATACTTTCTGTAACTCCTGAACACCTGTATGAGAGTGGCCTAGAAAAGAAGTCAACTGACTTGTGCCTGAGAAGGGAATCTCCCTTAAGCCAAAAATTACATTTTTGGTAAGACCCCTTTAAGTGAATAGTGCAGTAAGTCGCAGATGAGATGTGTGATCGGGGCGGCCAGAGAGCACTTGTTCTCGTCACCCATGGAACGTTTGTCATGTAAGAAACATTTTTGCTGCAGCTCTTACAGCCTGGACAGGCCCTGACTCATTCTTTGTTGCTTTGTTCAGGGTGAATAATTGTCCAACATGACATGGGTGGGAGTGGATGTTATTCAGTGTGGAGACTTCACCCTAGACACACTGTGTAACACAAGAGGATCGCTATCCGTACTGCATTGTAATAAATTTTCCCCTAAAACATTCCAGTACAATAAAATTGTATGACCTAAAACTTTTATTAGTCATGCAGAGGGCTTCTCGGAGAGCTGTCAACGATTTCAACAGGTCAGAGCAGCTCGGTAGTTCCCCTAAAAACATGTCTTCTTTCTTTGAAAAACAGCGCCACACCTGGTAGTGTGTGAGATTGCAACTAATCTATAGTCCTCTCTATACATCTGAGCAATAATCGCACAAACCATGGTCCCCTGTAAGAGAAGCTTTTGAACAAAAATTCTAGAGCAGGTCCCATTCCTGCCTGTGTTGGCACTTCTGTCTGTGCACAAGCGGACCTCACACACTGATGACAAATGGGCCACAAACCATGGACACAGGCCTGTTGTTGGCAGATGGAGAATGTACACGTTCATTTACAGGTTAGGTTTGGGTTGCGTTCTCACGTTCATGTTTTCTTATGCACTTTTTGAAGCCAAACCAAAAAGTGGGGCTGAAAAAATTTGAGTAGCCACCTCTGAATTAAATGATACCCCTACACCTAATTTTGGCTTCAAAGTACATAATCAGTAAACCTTAACTTGAGAGGTACAGGCGCATTCCTTGGCCCCCTCTAGTGGAGAGTAAGCACTGTTTTCTGTAGGAAGATAAAACTATAGAGTTTCTGGGGTGAACATAAAACATATGTATCTTTTAACATTCCGTTAGTTTCCTCAACATGGTGACACGTCCTTATCTGATGAGAATCTGGAGGAACGCGAGGGAGATAATTAGATCTTCTAATGGTCGGTTTTAAAACACTTGACAGCTGCTTTTAGTAAGATCTCAATTGCATAACATGTGCCGGCTGCCGAACCTGTAAAAATAGGATTTATTCTAGCGCTTTAAAAACAAAGGGCCTGAAATCTTATGGTGGTCGCCCTGCATACTGCCTGCTACTTATTCTCCTGGATCCCACATGGAATTAAGGCCGGTGAATTAA
Source organism: Engystomops pustulosus (assembly GCA_019512145.1). NCBI lineage: Eukaryota > Metazoa > Chordata > Amphibia > Anura > Leptodactylidae > Engystomops > Engystomops pustulosus. The sequence continues at coordinate 240,666,147 of CM033642.1, read as the reverse complement.
GGCTATTTAATGGGGTTAATCCTCCGTACAGACTTGGCACATAAAACTGTAGATCCATGGAAAATATCTGCTTTGGCTTAGGTGTGGGAATATTAGGTGAATTGATGTTTGTATAGTGGCTGAAGATGTGGTTAGATTCCTTACCAGGTCTGTATACAGTAAGACGTGACTCTCCATCATATTTTCAAGGCAAACAAGGTTTGTACTTTGTTTCTATAGTGTTTATAGGATTGCATGCTTTTCTCATAAAGTAGTAATGCAGAGGATACAAAACAACATGGATAACCAAGCTAGATTACCGCATTATACTCATGTTGTGGCTTTTTTCTTTTCCCCTAGGCACATGATGTGCGCACCAATGAAGTGGTGGCCATCAAGAAGATGTCCTATAGTGGAAAGCAGTCTAATGAGGTAAGTCCAGTGTATAGTCCTTCTGTATCTAGGCTCAGTAGCTACAGCTATAAGGGTATAGAATACATCACTAACTTTTCAACAGACTTTACATACATTTTTTTTTGAGAGAAATTAATTAATTTTCCTTCTAGCCGGAGCTCCAGAGTTCATCTCCAGGGCTTCTTCTGGGGCGTTTGCTAGCATCCACACATTTTGTCTTTTCTTTTATACACATGTTTAATCAATTTAACATAATAGCTTCAATACAATAAAATTCATGTTAAAAAACAACACTGTTGCACGAAATATTCCCTATTCCCCCAATACCATCTAGATTTAAGAAATATTAGTTTGACTCTCTTTTTTATTAAAACATCTAGCATTTTTACTATCCAACTAGTGGTCACTCAAGGAACAGTTAGTTGGATAGTAAAAATGCTAGATGTTTTAGTCACTGGTCAATTAAAATGAACCAACACCTTCCTCTATGGATTGTCCCAAGACAAAATGGGACAGGGTTTAACCCCTTAAGGACGCAGGGTTTTCCCGCTCATTTCTCGCTCTCCAACTTTTTTTTCGACTTTGACTTTTTATTCTTTGGTTCGGTGCGATCGCGGTGATACCAAATTTATACAGGTTTTATTGTGTTTTAATACATTTTCAAAAATTAAACGAATGTGTACAAAAAAGGAAAAAAAATTTGCCATGTTCTGACGCTAATAACTTTTTCATACTTTGGTGCACGGAGATGTGTGAGGTGTCATTTTTTCCGAAATGAGCCGACGTTTTCACTGCTACCATTCTGAGGTCTGTGCGACATTTTGATCATTTTTTATTTCATTTTTTATGTGATGTAAAAAGGTGTAAGTCGCATTTTGGACATTTGGGCGCCATTTCCTGCCTCGGAGGTCACCACCGCCTGTAACCGTTTTTATATTTTGATAGATCGGGCATTTTGGGACGCGGCGATACCTAATATGTTTGTGACTTTTACTGTTTATTATGTTTTATATCAGTTCTAGGTAAAGGGGGGTGATTTGAATTTTTAATATTTTTTTTTTTATTTTTTAAACTTTTTTTTTCACTATTTCTTAGACCATCTAGGGTACATTAACCCTAGATAGTCAGATCGCTCCTACCATATACTGCAATACTTCTGTATTGCAATATATGGCATTTTTGCAGCACATTCATTACAATGAGCCACTGGCTCATTGTAACGAATCTGCAGAAGCCATGTAGCCTTGTGTCAAACGAAGACCCGAGGCTACCATGGCAACCGATCGTCTTTTAAACGCCGGCGGCGGCAATGAAAAGGTTAATAGCCGCGATCGGTGCAAGCACCGACCGCGGTTATTAGCGGTGGGGGTTTTCTGCAATATGCAAAAACCCCCACCCTTGTTTGAAGAGGACTCAGCCCGTGAGCCCTCTTCATACACTCCTTATACCTCTGCGCCGTAGAGCTACGGCGAAGAGCGTTAAGGGGTTAAATTAGAAATAAGCTGTAGACGATGTCGGAGGAGTATGATAAAGTACACATTCATTATTAAAGTATAGACAAGGTAGTATTCTAATAAATGTTTTATGTTATCTAAATAACTTGATTATTGTATCATAACAGTGATAAAAAGCTTTATCATTACTGTTAATGTACCACCTAAGGGGGTTTTCCCACGAACAAAAGTTAGACCCTATCCTCGAGATAGGGCCTAACTTGCTGATCAGTGGGGATCTCCCCAATTTCCATCAGCTCCATAGAGATTAATGAACGTTCATGCTCGACCGTCTGCTCCATTAGTCTGACGGAGCGACAAGGTGTCCGACGGAGGTACGTGGGACCCCATCAGACCCCTCGTTTTCCTGATCTGTTGGGGCACTGAGACCCTCACTGATCAGCAAGTTGAACCCTATCCTGTGAATAGGGCTTAACCCTTGAACATGCCCCATGTATGTGGGAGTCAGTTAGGTAAATTGAGGAGTCAGAGGTTTGGCATATGCCGTGGCCCTTTCAAAGGGGCTTCAAATTTTCCCTTGTTTGGGGCTTTATTCTGCGGCAGGGTTCTTCTTATTAGCCGGATAGCAAAATAAGACAAAATAGCAAAACATGCTGTGTCAATTATCTGGTAAAATTCTGGTTCGCAAGACGGACCCCCTAACGGAGCAGAACAATGAAAATGAATGGTGCGGCTGTGAACATAGTCCTAACGCTATTACATGGACAGCTCTTCCCTGCATTGACAAGCACGGCTCTGACTGGTGATACTGTGATCAGATACCCTCTGACCTGTACTCTGGAGCCTGCAAGAAACAGAGGAATTCTTGAATATTCTTGATGTACTTTATGTCTGTAATGTCTTATTATAACTTCAGTCTCTATTCACAATTGTCACAGTTAGTAGAAGAGAAACCACAGACTATGTCTTACTCTTTTCTTACTTTATTTGATATACATGTATTTTAGAATAGTCTTTTTATTTGGTTGGTTATTATACTAAACCATATAATTTTTTATACCCTCTTCTGCAGAAATGGCAAGATATAATCAAAGAAGTAAAATTCCTTCAAAGGATACAACATCCAAACAGTATAGAATATAAAGGCTGCTATCTGAGAGAGCACACAGCATGGGTAAGAAGCCTTTCATCCAGATCTTACCACCTCCTTATTACATGTTCTCTCTTATGTTACTCAAATATTGATTTAGACAAATTACTCTTCTAATCCTGGTGTGAAAAATGTTCGTTTTAAAGGAAATTATCATCAAAATGAAGCATGGATAAACAGGGAACTCTTACTCCTAGATCCAGGCACAGTGACTGTGGAAATCTTCTTATAGTTGTCTTCTTATATCCATCGCCTTTCTAAAATCAACTTTAAAAATTATGCCATAGAGCTTGGGGTATGTTGCCAGAGCCCCTCTGGCTATTACACTTTCTGCTCCCTCAGCTCTTCTCCTTCCACCACCTGCCTGATGTAATCTCGCCACAGCAGAAGTTTCAGCACATGGGTGTAAGGGGAAGTGCTAATGCACAGTGTAACAGTAGTAAAGGACTGCACGTCACTCCACTGGGTGTGCAAGAGGGTGCTCAAGTAGGATACCAGTCCGTTAAGTATAATAATAAAAAAACACTTGCCACTCATTTGATGATGCAAAGACACAGAATTTTACTGGTGTACAAAGTATGAATTTGGATTGTCATACTTTGTACACCAGTAAAATTATGTGTTTTTGCATCAAATGGAGTGCCAAGTGTTTTTTTTTTTTTAATTATAAATGCAGTGTAACAGCCTGTGAAGCTACATTACTAAGGGGCTCTGGTCACGCTCACCAGAGCCCTTCAGGCTCATTAGGATCATTTTAAAAGGAAGGAGGCCATGGATAACAAATACAAGAGGATTGTCGTAATCACGGTGCCTGCATCCGAGTAGTGTCCCAGATTCTTAATTGTGATAATATATTTCCTTCAACCTACAGATGCCCCCTGGAAATGTAAATTATACACTGTTAATTTGAATATTTAGATGTATAAATAGGACTCGTTACTCAGGAATTATAGGATGCATCACTATTGAAATTTCTAAATTTAAGCTTTTTGCCAAGAAATAAGTTTTGAGGATATTTACTTAGGGCTCAGGATTAGATGTCCCTCTGTTATTCCTACTGTAAATAAATTAATATAATTACTATACTAACTGAGTAATAAACTGAGGTAATAAAAATATCAGCGCATATACTTGCCCTCTCCGGTACTTTCATCACGGCCCTGCTTGTCACCACACACGGCCCTGTTTGTATTCAGACTCATCAGTGACGACTTGAACTCAGTTTTTGCTCCTGCTACAGCCAGCAACTGCTGTCGAAATGCATTACCACTGTGCCGCCACATACTCAACCTTCTCTGGGTTCTGATTGTATGTGCTCTTTGTTGTTTTTATATATGTTGTTTCTAAGGTACCTATATATCAAAATTCTCAATTCTAGGCAACTCTAAAGCAAATCTGTCACCAAAATTGTAAGTTTTTTGTCAGCATTCTAAATAATTTCAGTACTTTATAAAACTTCGTTTCACATTACCTAGCTCTCTGACATGTGGTTTGTCTTGGGGGGGTGGGGGATTCCTTCAGCTTCAGGTGCATGCCAGTCTCCACTCCTCCATACTCATCCAGCTCCTTTTCCCCTTCCTGTCATGAGCATTAAGCAGGCAGAAGAGGAATGGTGTTGAGTAGTCCCACCAGGGCTTTCCACAGGAGGCAGGAAGGGAGCCATGTAATGGCAATAAAATTTTATGGAGTACTGAAATGATTCAGAGTGCACAAAAAGCTGCTCCGCAGCTAAAATATGTATTCCTGGTGACAGGTTCCCTTTACAGTGAGTTTTCAGTGCCTTTTTACACAAATCGTTCAGACCACCTACTAGTAACCTACTGTTCAGAAGACAATGCAATATTCAGTATAGTGAGAATACATTAATGTTACTTGTTCTCTTTTTCCAGCTGGTCATGGAATATTGTTTAGGATCTGCATCAGACTTATTAGAAGGTAATTCCTTTTCATGATATCCATAGTAGCCCATGGCTGTGGGGGGTTGATTAAACCTGCTTATAACAAAGTTCAGTGGATAGCAACTGGGGTTGGGAACTGGTTGAGGCCATGATGTCTTCTCACTAAGTGTTGTCTAGAATAGTTATGATTGGACCCGAAGTGTATATTCTGTGCCTCCCTCCTGAGCCGGACATTTGTTGGTTGGCTGCTGAGTAGCCAATCCAGAAAATTATTGCCCCTAACAACTAGCCGTTGTTAGGGGCAATAGCTATGATTGACCATGGTGTCCCCCTGGTTAACTATCGCCATGTATAGTTAGAACCTACACATTAGGTCCGCTCATCTCTACTATTGTATTGGCCCTAACTGTAGATGACAAATACAACGCAGTCCACAGTGGCCATTACGGCTTCAGACTGTGCATGTATGTCCATGCTTCCAGGCAGAGGTGAATGAGCTCCCTGGGAACCTTGAGGAAAGTTTCTTCTTTGAAAATATAATTTAATCAGCAGGAATGTTTAGACCGTTGATTCTTAATTTGCATCCAAAAAATGTTTATTTTGGTTAAATCTGCACATTTTTATTAACTTTAATGTGCATTGCTATAATATGTCCACTCTCACACAGCCGTATTCTGCACCTGTATTTTGATGCACAGAATCTGTGCAAATCTTTTCATTTCCGCTCCTACAGACAGGATATAATTGATATTGTTTGTATAATGAAAAGTTATACAATTTTACAATATACTTTTCTGCATAATTTCCTCACAATTTTTCTAGACCTCTGCTTGCTGTCATTCTAAAGGAATCTTTATTGATTACTTCCTCTGGATATAAACAGGTCCCTGATCATGTGATGCCGCACATGTGCACGTTATATCACGGAATAATCAGAGCTGTGCGTTTTAACGAGCCGTGCACCTGTGTGACATCACATGACCAGGGAGCGGATTTATAGCGACAAGAAGTAAACAATGAAGCTTCCTGTAGAATGACAGCAAGCAGAGGTCTAGAAAACTGTGAAGCAGTGATGCAGACCGTATAATTGAAAATTGTCTAACTTTACATTACTCAAACATCAACAATTATTTGTAGAAAGTGAACAACCCCTTTAAATTGTCTAAGCTGCTCGCAGTATTGTATGATGTGCATAATTTTTTTTTTTCCTTATTCCAGTTCACAAAAAGCCATTGCAAGAAAATGAAATTGCAGCAATCACACATGGGGCACTGCAGGGATTAGCTTATTTGCATTCTCATAATTTAATCCATAGGTAAGTACGTATTTGATACTATTTTTTTCTTACCTTTCCTCAATTCTCATATGACGATATGATGATGCTGTGATTGACAAGCAGCAATTTCTGTGCATATACACAGTAACCTGTAAGTCACTGCAGAGAGGAGCAGGGGGAAGTGCTCTCCTCATGAATACACCAGTCTCATAAGATAGATTTGTAGTGTAATCTTCCATTGTCCGTAGCAGCCGCGGAAATATATATATTTTTTTGGTGCCTTTGTAAGTGGTTATTGATACGCATGTCCGTGTGAGCTGCTGTGGGACAAAAGCTGGGTGGAGAATTGGGGGGTAAATGCTACTCACCCTTCCCCTCTCCTTAGGGAGCTGTTTGGGTGCGCCACAAAACTTGAGGGGATTAGTACCTGCTGCATCTTTTGTGTCGTGGCTTGTGCCTGGCATGTGCTGACTGCACATCATCCGTGCATAATGCATCACTATGGCGGCCATGAGCTATTGGCCGCTATTTGCGGACATGTGAATGGAGCCGTAGACTAAGTCTAGAAAGTCTTATTATATCTCATAAAATATATAAAAAAAGTTTGTTCTGCTCCCAAGGTCTAACATGTAATGATCCCTGCGTCTTCCTCACAGCCTTCATTCAACATCTTTGGATTTTATATCTTTGGGATCGTCACATCTTTGCGGTTCTTCTTACTGTATATGATGAGATATATTTTCAGTGAATGTCGTGTAGCTAGGCCATGTATAGGGCATAAAGTGCTGTCTCATGTGGGATGCAGGATTCCTATGGATGCAGTTAGCTGTTGGTAATAACGCTATTACGATTATTTCCTCACTTATATTTCCATTTGGTTTCCCCTAGAGATATAAAGGCGGGCAACATCCTTCTCACAGAGCCGGGCCAGGTGAAGCTCGCCGACTTTGGGTCTGCATCTATAGCCTCTCCTGCCAATTCATTTGTGGGGACACCATATTGGTAAGAAGTTGTAGATGTATTAGCTCTGTCGTTTTAATATACAAAATCTTTATTTTTATTTTTTTTTTTGCTGCATAAAGACTGTGTTGCTATAGAAACAGTAATGTTAGAATCCCAAATGTGTGACATTTTGGCGCTCGCGTTTTGTTAGCAATAGCTCATAATTGAACAATTACATCTTTGTGGATAAATGGCAATTGATGTTGGCATTTTATTGGTCAGATTGTATGTACAATGATCATCTATGACCTGGGTAACATCTATTGTCATTTGGATGTCATGTTGACACCTACTTCACCATCTTCCCAGTCCTAGTAACTGCTTGATGACAGTGTAACTCCTGAAGGACTTCTTTCATCCCCCTGTCATACTGCATAGAATTGTGGACAATTATTTGAGTTGTGTTACTCTTTTGTTTAAGCTTCCAAATTATCCAGTAATGACATGACCGTCCACACAAGTCAGCTCCAACCCAATTCAGCCACTTTTAAAAAGCCAAACATGTCGTCTGAATCTACCATCAAAATGCAGCATAATAATACAGGGACTCTTACGACAGGCTTTGTGACTCTGGTAACCTTCTTATATTTGTTATCCATGGCCTCCTTCCTTCTTAAATCAACTAATTAGTCAGAAGGGCTTTGGGTTCAGAGGCTGTTACACAGTCTCCCCCTCTGATTCTTCAGCACCCCATCCCCCCCTGCCGCCCATGTCATCTCATTGCAGCAGAGAAAGTTTCAGCAAACCGTAGGAGGGGAAAGTGATCCTGCACAGTGTAACATCCTGTGAAGCTACACCATGGAGTGGCTCTAGTAACGCCCCTCAGAGCCATTCAGGCTCATTACAATAGTTCTAAAAGTTAATTTTAGAAGGAAAGAGGCCATGGATACCAACTATCAGATTACCACAGTGGGTAGGGGATCATTTTAAACAATAGGGGCAACCCCTTTGATAATTTTGTTTATTACCGTAAGTTATTTAATGTAAAAACAAAAAAACCTTGAGTGATTTAATCCAAAGTGGTGTTAAACCGTATCATCTCTTTGTGCTCAAGTATAATTGTAAGCAGCAGCGTTAGTTATGTCGCGGCTGGTGCTTTTATGGACCCTTGTCGTAAGGAGTTGGTTTGCTATTTTACAGGGACTATAATCTTGTGGTTTTTCCATTTTAGGATGGCCCCGGAAGTAATCTTAGCCATGGATGAAGGGCAGTATGATGGAAAAGTGGATGTTTGGTCTCTCGGGATCACATGTATTGAATTAGGTAAATACATTTTGGACCTTGCCAAAATTGTTGCATAGTCAATTGTTAAAGGATTCTCGTATTATAAATAGATAATCTATCACAAAGGTAATCCTCATAAAGACATTGCGTCCTAATTGTTCAAAGTTTGATCTCCTCCATGCACAATGATCCTGAGAACGAAGGTGTCGTCGCTGATTTAGCCAGTGCAGTTCTGCTTTTTGTTCCCTTACACCGCAGCGCTCCCGCCCTTCCACCTTCTTGGACATTGCAGGTCCCATTTAAGGCTGTGTTCACACAATTACACTGCCGGTATTCTATTATGTAAAATTATTAATTATTATCACTCATGTGTCAAGTGTTATTTAAAAGAGCAGGAAGAGGCATTTCTATTTCCGCTTATCTTCCTGGAAAATGAAATCTGACCATAGACTAAAGACGTTTAGTTACATATTTTGGTTCCAGGTTTCCCCATGACTATCATCACATGCCATGACACAATCAGACTGACCTTTCCCTCACTTGAAATAATATAAAGACATTGATTATAATTGTAGGAAGTCGGGGAATGTGGTTTTCAGGATTGATCAGTTGATGTTTGTTCTTCACAGCTGAAAGGAAACCTCCTTTGTTTAACATGAATGCAATGAGTGCCTTATACCACATAGCGCAGAATGACTCCCCCACACTTCAGTCTAGTGAATGGTGAGTATTACACATGGCTGTCATATTGTTACCCGCTCATCACTGGCATTGTCTGCTCTATCGCCTGTCACAATGGTGGTTTCTGGGCTGTTAATATTAGTAATGGACACCAATGGACGTGTCATGTGAAATTGAACTTGGAGTCTATTTATTCTGCACAGTATGTATTTGTGTGGACTCGCTGGGAAGAAATGTGCAGTCTTTCGCTTAATATACCAATTCACATCCACCCAACTTGGTACAAGCGAAAAAACATCCTTTTCAGGAAATTGGATGTATAGTGCTATATCGTATACGCACCATCTACATACCCAGTGCAGAAGCTGAATGTATTATCAGTGTAATGTTTAGTGGCGCAGATACAGTTGTGCTCAAAAGTTTACATACCCCTGAAGAATTTTGGCTTTCTTGGTCATTTAACAGAGAATCTGAATGCTAGCACTCTCATGGTTGATGGTTGGGTGAAGCGACTTAATGTCCAAAAAACATCTAAATGACCCTGTAAAAAGGACAAAGGTCGGCAGGGGTGTGTAAAGTTTTAAGCACATCTTTAGCTTTTCATTGTGCAGCATCATAATAATAAATCTTTATTTATATAGCACTTAATTTTCCACAGAGCTGTATAGATAACGGGCTACTTATACAGACAAAATAAGACATTAAAGAATAGTAACATGGTCAAATGATACAATAGGAGTGAGGGTCCTGCTCAGGAGCTTACAATTTGAGTATCCTTCACAGTTGTCTTGTATAAATTAGACTACAATGTTGGGCTATGCATGTGGTTATGTTGGTGTGTATATAAAGTATATAAGGTGTTTGATTCAAGGGGGATAGACTGACACAAAAATATATCCCACTAGTAGTCAAGGCTATGACTGATCACTTTGACATGTCGTAAACCTGTTTTCATAAAACGCTTCTAAATATGTGGACAACCCAATACAACCCAGTCTCTGTGGTCCAGCCGAATGTCTTGGCTGTAAACTGCACAGTTCATTTTTGGAATGTGTCGGGATCCAGAATTAGGTTGAGCATATGATACCTTCAGATGCAAAGAATATGCATGGTATTACATTGGGTGACCACCACCCAGTAACTAATGCTCAGTAAAGCAGCCTCTACCGAACTGTGATGGGTGCGCTGCCAGCAAGCCTATCCCTTTCCTGGAAGAGTAATAATAACATGAATATTATGGCAAGAGAATAACATTTTAGACCTCAAATATACATGTTTATAGGTCTGTGTGTACATATGCATGTATGTACATATGTATATTTTTGACTTGCACTACACATTCCCACTATTAATACCAGATATTGTATTCAGGAAGAGTTATTATTAATCAGTACTACATTTATTCTAATATTAGCCCTAATCCCAGATGTGTCAGAAATGTAAAACTTGAAGAAAATGCAATAATATATGTATGTTTCCTCCCCCACGGCAGGTCTGACTACTTTCGAAACTTTGTAGATTCATGTCTTCAGAAAATCCCTCAAGATCGACCTACATCAGATGAGCTGCTTAAGGTCAGTGCTTATTCTCTTTGTAAGTTTACGTCACTGACCTGAGAGGTTGGAAAGAGAAGTTAGAGCAGAGTGGCTGAGGGTGCTGATGCTGATAAAAGCTGGATTTTTACCTACCTTGCCTAAGTGATCTGTGCTGACACCGGGAAACTGTTGTTACATATAAGTAATACATTCTGCATTTGCTTCTGACAAAGCGTAAAAATTGAGCTTCACCTCACTCATGTAAAGAATATCTGACACGTCCTTCTAGCACCCCCTGAGCTGCGGATGTATTCGCCGATTTACATCTTCTTCATGGGGTCAGTACATAGGCCTAGAATTCATTCATATGATGCATATCAGGAGAACAATAAAGCTGTCCAATCCATCACCTGCGACTGAGATTACTTTACAGCAGAATAGACTATTACTTTGACCGGCACAATTTTTTAAAACGGTTTTGTTTCCCCCAAATACATTTAGCAGCAGGTTTCACATATTTTTAGCAGTGTTATTCATCTTTATAGGATCAGATATGGCAAGTAGTCTTGGACCTTTTCAATTATGTCCTACAGAATGGGATGTTTTGCAGAACTGGGTTTTCACTTTTCTGTATATTGAGTCTTACAAATTGATCACCAATATTTATGGGGTTAGTATTACATCAGCGGAGGCCTGACTCTGGGAACCCTTGATGATCCAATATCACATTGTCTGAGTGCAGCACAAGCCACATTGTACCCTCCATACTGTCCCACTGTTCCCAGTTGCCTCATTTTTTTAAATACGTTTTTAATGGAGTTAACCTTTTAGTGTATCGTTGAGTAAATGTTCCCTATTGAGGTCATTACATAATATACTTCTAAAATTGCAGCACATGTTCGTCTTGCGTGAGCGACCAGAAACAGTGTTAATTGACCTGATCCAGAGGACAAAGGATGCAGTCAGAGAGCTGGATAACCTACAGTACCGTAAAATGAAGAAGCTGCTTTTCCAGGAGGCCCATAATGGCCCTGCTGTGGAGACTCAAGAAGAGGAGGAGGTATGATCCTTCAGTGGTAATACTTTGTAAAAACGCTGATTTATTATTATTTTGGGGGCAGAATGAGGTCGCAAATTTGACTTCTCAGAACTGCATTCATTCTGAGGCTCCATTATAATCCTTACAACAGAGCGGTTGGATGTGTCCCAATGTATGCTCATATAGTCGAAAACATCTTCCTGTACCACTGGTGTGTTTGATCTCATCACTGAGCTGTCCCACAACACTGCTTGTAAGGAAAAGCTGTAGCGGGCATCTGGTTATAAACTACAGCACTAATTGTGGAGCAGAGAGCTGGGAGCAAAATCAATGTGAAAATGTTCCACAATCCTGCTGCTCCTAACCATATACGCAAATAAATGATTGCACAGAGCTCCTGGTCCAATGCCTAACACTGTATCCAGGGCCGCATGGTCAGAATTGCTGATAGACGGTTCCGGATATCCTTCTTCTTTTGCTAAATGAAACAATCACTGATCTGGATTAAAACATTTTTTCCTCTAAATGCAGCTGTTTTCTATGTTTTTGTTTTTAGGAGCAAGAGCACGGAGTTGGCAGAACAGGAACTGTAAACAGCATTGGTAGTAACCAGTCTATCCCAAGCATGTCTATTAGTGCCAGTAGCCAAAGTAGTAGTGTGAATAGTCTTCCAGATGCCTCAGATGACAAGAGCGAATTGGACATGATGGAAGGAGATCACACCGTAATGTCAAACAGCTCTGTCATTCATTTAAAACCAGTAAGTTCTCTTGTTTACTTGATGTGCAGGTATGTGGCTTTTTGGGTCATGTCCTTGATGAAGCCGTGATACGACGTTTTGGCCACCAAATCAGAAACTTGCAGATTTTACTTTTTGCTTTGTCTTTTTCCAATTCAGAATTTTCGTTAATTTCAAAATAAATCTGAGAGATCCTTCTTTCCTTGATCAACTAAGCATACAAAAAGTTGACAGTTCTATAGTTTTGAAGTGTGATATTTAAAAGAATTTTTTTTTCTTTTAATCAGGAGGAAGAAAATTTCCCAGAGGAAGCTGAATCAAGAACGCGGCCATCAGAACCACAGTCTCCGCCCCAAGTTTCCCGCCATAAATCTCACTATCGGAACAGAGAGCACTTTGCCACCATACGCACTGCCTCGCTGGTACGGATTTTGCTGCTTTTCTCAATATTATTATTATTTTACATTTTAACATTTCAACTTTTTATTTTCAAATGATTAAAAAATCATTTGTTTTGTTCCCAGGTCTGCTTTTACTTGTATAATAGTTTTGGCCTAAAATCCTATATACTGTTCTTCTGTCTGGGTTTCAGGCATAGTTGGCAACTGAAATTTTGTTTTCTGTGATTCTAATATTGATGTCCTAACCTTAGGATAGACCAGTGATGGCGAACCTTTTAGAGACAGAGTGCCCAAACTACAACAAAGACCCGCTTATTTATCGCAAAGTGCCAACACAGAAATTTAATTTGTGATTTATTCTCCCTTCTCTGTCACAGTTTTCATTGATACCATCACCCTGAGGACACCAATAAAGCAGAAAATAGTCCCAGGCAGCGCTGTCACTTTAAAATATCTCTGTGCACAGCAAGTCCTGGGCTGTCTGGGACTGCAGGAAGATACCTGGAGTCATCTCTGGTGATGGCCTGGGTGCCCACAGAAAGGGCTCCGAGTGCCACCTCTGGCACCAGTGCCATAGGTTAGCCATCACTGGGATAGACCATCAGGATCAGAATAGCGGGGTTACAATTACCCTCACAATCAGGTGTTTGAAGGGGCTGGACACGATCCCATCTCACTGCTTTCTTTTTTTATGTCATTTCCATCGGGCACAACTAATAAAATGATCTACTATGATGTACAACACTTTCACATAGTCTGCAGTTCTCAGTGATGGTGGTGGCAGGAGCCCAGACCATCACTGATCAAATATTTGTGACTGATCCTAAGGGTAGGTAATCTCTATTTTAAGTCCCAGAAGGCCTCCCAAAACATTAGACTTTCTTCTCAAGTAATATTTGTTTGTGGCTTGATAGAGAAATATTAATATGATACTTGAATCAATCATTACAGGTGACGAGGCAAATCCAGGAACATGAGCAAGACTCAGAGCTGCGGGAGCAGATGTCTGGCTACAAGCGCATGAGACGGCAACATCAAAAGCAACTGATGGCACTAGAGAACAAGCTGAAGGCAGAGATGGATGAGCACCGGCTCCGGCTAGATAAAGATTTGGAGACTCAGCGTAACAACTTTGCAGCAGAAATGGAAAAACTTATTAAGAAACACCAAGCAGCCATGGATAAAGAGGTTGGTCTCCCATGATATTAGCTGGTCACATGGCAATCCTAAAAGGGTTGTCCACTTAAACTTACTCTGGTAAAATTTGGTATAAGACCCTAATAGGGTCCCCATATCATACTTACCCTGGTAGCCTTGGGTCATGTGACCTTCTGGCAGTAGGACATGGAATGGCATTTTTGGAGTATTGCTGTCAGCCGGTCACATGACCTTCACCAGGTTAAATATGATATGGGTGACCCTATTGGGTGTCTTGTACTTGCCATGATGAAGTTTGCAAGTGACCAACCCCATAAAAAGATTCTGCTGTAATTTATTAGTGTTTCTGACCGGTATGTGAAATTGGAGTTGTCATAGAAAGGTTAATTATATTTTGTCTATTCCTTCAACAGCTGAAGCTAATGGCTAATGAAGAGAAGAAATTTCAGCAACACATCCAGGCCCAACAAAAGAAAGAACTGAACAGCTTTTTGGAGTCGCAGAAGAGGGAATACAAACTACGAAAGGAACAACTGAAAGAGGTACAAAATATACATCCTATTTATTGACAGCAGCTTCTTGTTTTGACTTGCTTCACTCTGTCTCCAATTTGATATCATATACCATATATTCTCATGTATAAGTCTACAAAAAGGTGCTGAAAAATCCCAAATCGACTTATACACGAGTCTATAAAAACAATACTCCCGATGCTTGGTGCGGCTTCCTGAAGCTCTGTATGGCTCAGTATGGCTCCTCTTCTTTCTTTTGTCTGCTGTATTAGCTAACAGAGGCGAGGGCCATGTGCTCTGCCGGCCGGCACACACTATGATGCAGCGATGTCCCACTGATTATTTCAAAGTGTGCGCCGGCTATATACTGCCGGGGGCTGGCGGGTTATATACTGCCTGGGGCTGTGACCAATGTATTTCCCGATGTATACTCGAGTCAATAGTTTATTAGTGGTAAAAATAGGCGCCTCGGCTTATACTAGAGTATATACGGGACTTTTTGTGACTTAATTGTGACAAAAAGCAAACGATCTCTATATAGAGTTTGACATTTTTCCTCGTTCCTTACTTGACGCAAATATTAAAAGTTAACAACAAGTAAAACAAACCATCTCTTTTGCTGACAGCCAGCAAAAATAAGATGCACCCAGGGAGAGGGAAGGGGGGTGTACGATTACAATTAGTTCAGTCTGCAAAGTATCCCATAATTGTTGGCTCCACTGATTGCGCCCAATTTGAGACTGTTGTTGAGCGTTAGCCAACCCACTCTACTTCTCACTTCAGACAATTACAGATGTGTCAGACAGATTTTCAAAGGAAAATATTTCAGAAAGTCTTAAATTTTGGCGCCAACTCACTCCAGTCTCCCTACTTGTATAGGAGGAGCATAATATCTAATTGTGCCTCTTCTTTTTCTTTTTCTTTTTTTTTCGAATTTTCGAAATCCCTTTTCAGACATTGACGTGTCAAAGTGAAACCAGATTTATGAAGCTGTCTAAGCCTTCAGATTTATTATTATTATTATTATTATTATTATTATTATTATTATTATTATTATTATACAGAGCTCCTTAGACATCCAAGGAACTGGAGTAAAATCATACCTAGTGATAAATCTGCCCCTGAATTGGAGGATGTAAATGGTGGTCTAAACCCTGCTGGATATTAGAGCTGGACCGCAATGGAGTTGTGATCTATCTGCAAAATGTTCGGCCAGATCCCAGCTCCCATTGAGGTCTATGGCACCGGGTCAGGGTTCGAGCACAGTGTCTCGCCTCACACCGACTGACATGTCCTGTATTTGGCCAGATTTGTGGTGCAGCCGCACATTTTTCAATGAAGATAGTAGGGGTGAAGAGCGCTCACTCCTCCTTTCTCCACCCAGCCCTTTGCTCGCTCGGGATCTATTGAGCACAAGGGTGTGTAAAAATGTAGCAATTGACCCACACAAATTCAATCTTTGGAAACTCAATATTCCATCTACGTTGTTTTACATTAAAGTAGTTGACCAAGATTAACAAATCTGTAGTTTTTTTTTTGCAAATGTACAAATTAACTTTTATGACCATCAGCCTCAGTATAAAAAGAGATCAGCTGTGATGTAAGCAACGTCATCAAATGTCTGCAGCCGATCGCTGACCTCAGCTTAACACCTCTGCAGAGCAGACATGTAACCTCTGCAGCCTGTGTTAAACAAGGGAGGAGAAAAAGTATACGATACGTAACATGGTTTTTATCCAGTATCCCCCTCCTGCCACACCTTTACACCTAGCATTTTGTGTAGGTGTAAATTCTGCTTCATTAGAAATATCAGAAGCAGATAGACCATACACTGTATTCCAGTTCACCATGTGCTATCGGTGATTGACATGTGTCAACTAAATAACCTCTGTTAGCCATGGAAGCCTTAATGAAGATTTGAGTAGGGCCTGTACAGGCAGTCCCCGGGTTACATACAAGATAGGGTCTGTAGGTTTGTTCTTAAGTTGAATTTGTATGCAAGTCGGAACTGTATATTTTATCATTGTAATCCCAGCCAGAACTTTTTTGGTCTCTGTGACAATTGGATTTTAAAAATGTTGGGTTGTCATAAGAATCAGGATTAGCAACAAAGCTTCATTACAGACACCTGTGATAACTGTTACAGCTGATTATTGTAGCCTAGGACTAAAGCACAATAAATTACCAATATCCAGAGGTCCGTTTGTAACTAGGGGTCGTATGTAAGTCGAGTGTTCTTAAGTAGGGGACCGCCTTTACTGTATTGTAAAAATGACAGCCTGCAGCCTGCAATATAGCATTTTTAGATTGGAGTCATTTTTATATTCACTTTTTTTTTCGCCCCACAAAGGAGTTAAATGAAAACCAGAGTACTCCAAAGAAAGAAAAACAAGAATGGATGTCCAAGCAGAAGGAGAATTTCCAGCATTACCAGGCCGAAGAAGAAGCCAATCTCCTGCGCCGTCAACGGCAATACCTAGAGCTAGAGTGCCGCCGTTTCAAGAGGAGAATGTTGCTTAGTAGACATAATCTTGAGCAGGATCTGGTCCGAGAGGTAAGTAGACAATTTAAATTTATATTTAATTTTATTGAATTAATCCACCTAATCGCGTGGCAAATATCATCTGAGAAGAATAGACTATATTGTCTGTTTTTCATGGTTGATCTGCATCAGTTTTTCATGGGTACAGTCCATCAGTGGTCCCCAACCTTGAGCATAACTTTTTTACAGTGACCCTTAGGGAGGCTGTTGTTGCTTCAGAGCAATGTATGTTTGCACACCCCATCAGAATGCTGTGTGTTTTTATATTGTCACATTTCCTAAAGCATGTCCCACATCCTTATATGATCCCCATTTTGCCCCAATTTCCTACAACATGCCCCCCACTTATAGTGCCCTATTTCCTACTACATGACCCCTCTCCTGCAGTTTACCCCCACACTTCTATTGCCCTCTTTAATGCAGCATGCCCCCCTATATTGTATCCTTGCCTGCAGCATACCTCAACCTGCTTCTACTATCCCCTGTAATGTAGCATAATTACCTCTTCTTTCATTGTTCCCTTTCCTGCAGCACTCCCACCATTGCCCCTTGTTGTCCATTGCTCCATTGTCCCCAAAAATACAAAAATAACGCCCTTGAACATTAATTCTTCCAAAAGTTTAAAACCTGTTCAAAAAATGGACGCCACACGACCGATATTCACTGTTCGGTATAGGTAAAGTCGGTGGCTACTATTTCAAAATGGAGAGACTATTTTTGCCAATTCAAGTTTTAATTTCAATTTATTTACTTACACTAAGTGTTTTCTTTACTAGGAGCTAAATAAGAGGCAGACACAAAAGGATCTGGAACACGCAATGCTTCTACGACAGCACGAATCCATGCAAGAACTAGAGTTTCGCCATCTTAATACTATCCAGCGGATGAGGTGTGAGCTTATAAAGTTACAACATCAAACTGAACTCACAAACCAGCTGGAGTACAACAAGCGAAGGGAGCGAGAGCTAAGGCGCAAGCATGTCATGGAGGTCCGGCAGCAACCCAAGAGCCTCAAGGTATTCACTATTATTTTTAAGATCTGTATCTTTTCAATGTAATTTATAGTGTACAGATTCTGCTTCCAGATAAATGCAGAAACGTATCTATATATGTACTAGGATATGGACTGTCTTACCATTTCACTCCTATATACCGTAAAGGGATCAGTTGTGTAGAATCTCATTACATTCTGTATTGCTAATCCCTGTACAGGGAACCTAGAAGCAAAGTATCAATATTAGAAAATTAAATCTTCAGATCAACATCTGTGGTCTGTAGGGCTTTGACTTATAAACCCCACAGCTGATACCTGTCAGTGCTGGCAGGTCTGGTTTGATTGTGGCACCTAACGTAGGGCGCCACCACTTTGGATGGCTGATCAGCCATGTTATCGGAGGGTATTGATCGGTATCAATGACACCTCAGAGCCTTTTAATGGCTCCCATAGCTATCATTCAGCACTCTGTGTTAGTCTACCAAAGACAAAATGTTATACATAAGCCGTATATATTCACAATATACTGCAATACTGTCTACTTAATAGTAAAAGAAAAATTTGAAAAAGCGCTTTAAAAAAAATAGCTATTTAAAAAAAAAAGTTAAATTCATCCCCTTTTCCTAGATCACACACAAAATTAAATGAGTAAAACAATAAGTATGTCTGGTATTGCCGCATCCCAAAATGTCTGATGAATCAAAATATAAAAACAATTTATTCCTGGCGGTGAACCCTGTATTTAGAGATAAGCAAACGCCTGACAATCATAGACATGGCTAGTTGCTAGTGACTTCAATTGGTGCAATATCTTGGGGTTAGCTGGCTGAACCTGAGCATCGGATCTGCTCTTCTCTACCCTTAATGGGAAATAGCACCTAATTGTCCAAATTTCCACTTTTTGCCGTTTTCAATGGGCTTTTTTACACTTCAGTTTTTTTTTTCTTCTAAATTTTGAACCTGACTTTTGTGTTCACTGGCAATAAAAGAATAAAGACTAAAGTGTGAACAAGCCGATCGAAAAGAATGGTTTTCTCTTCCTGACTTCAGTGATTTGTCACTGGTGCCTTGCTGAACCAGTCTGTATATGTCCACAAGCCAAAGCCCCAAGGCTACATTCACTTGAATGTATGGGGGACGTATGCATGGCCGCAAGATTGCGGCTGTACATACATCCCCCATAGACAGCAATAGTGCCACACACTTGCGGCACAGCCCCGATCTGTACACCGGAAAAAGATAGGACCATGTCCTATCGTTCCCCGTGTTATGGTCCATACGCCATTCATCTCTATTTGGAGGGGAGAAGGAGGGACAAGGCTATAATGAAGAGAGCCCGGCTTACTGAAACCAGATTTTTATGGAAGATTTTATGGATTGGCCATAGATGTCTAATGATGGAGGGTTTGGGCAAAAATAAATATTGATGTCCTAAGCTTAGTCCATATACTAACAGGCAGTATTTTATGTGATTTGGTATAATTTGTCAGCGTTTTTAGATTTCTGTTTGACTTGTGCACTTTCTGTTACTTCTCGCTCAGTCTAAGGAGCTCCAGATCAAGAAGCAGTTTCAGGATACTTGCAAGATTCAGACGCGGCAATATAAAGCTTTGCGAAATCACCTTTTGGAGACAACACCAAAGAATGAACACAAAGCTGTTCTGAAGCGGCTGAAAGAAGAGCAAACCCGTAAACTGGCAATATTAGCCGAGCAGTATGACCATAGCATTAATGAGATGTTATCTACACAAGCGGTAAGTGCCGAGACACCATCAAGAGTGGAGCGCATCTTGTGTCAGACATCAGCCTATCTGTACCACTAAAGGACGGACTCTGTGGCATCTGATGCCAATCGCCCCATGTCTGAACTAGGCTTACACCAAGTCATGAATATGTGCTGAAACTGCCTCATTTACCTGTACAAAATCTTCAAACATAGAAGTACTCTATTAAGGACACCACCATGTTCACAGTTGTTTACAATATTTAAAGGGGTTGTCCACTTTCAGCAAATAATTGATATGGTTTGTGTAAGGAGAAGTTATCCACTTTTCCAATTTCTCAGTTTTCTAGATCTCTGCTTGCTGTCCTTCAATTAAAAAAGCTTCCATGTTTACTTAAATCTGACCAAGGTCCTGTGATGTCAACACAGATGCATGGCTCGTTAGTATCACAGAGTGTAATCAGTCATTGGATATAACAAGCCTTGCACCTGTGTAACATCACATGACCATGGACAGATTATATCCACTGGAAGTAAACATAGAAGCTTCCTATAGAGGGACAGCAAGCAGAGATCTGGAAAACCACGAGAAATTAATACAGAAGGTATATTGGAAAATTGTTTAGCTTTTCCTTATGCAAACCATATCAATTATTTGCTGAAAGTAGACAACCCCTTTAAGAATAACCAGAATATAAGAATATTTTGAAGCACTTCACCAATCATAGGATACATGTACAAATGAAATAAGAAAGTACAGTGACACAACATGGTCAGATGTAAGAATAGTAGCAAGGGCTTTTGACGGCTTACATTCTTTGGGGAAGAAGGGGTGACGCATGAGGTACAAGTGCCAGCTTGAATATAAACAGATAAATAGTCCATTGAGGTCACAGAATGTGATTTGATAGTCTTGTCTCTGGTCTTGGTGCATATTTCAAGTTGTAGAAATTTGGTATTAAGCTAAATAGAAACTTGATGCTGCTCAGAAGACTTCCTCAACATGGGAGCGGGAGAGTGAAGAGCTGGTTTAGGACTTTAGATTGACATGGCAGAGGGGCAGCATTGTGGATGAGTGAGATTGGTGTGAATTGTATTTCAGAGGTGATGGGCGACCATTGCAGTGACTGGAACAGACTGGGGGAATTGGTGTGTAGTCTGGAATGATAGATGAGTTTGGCTGCTGCGTTCTGTATAGATTTTTAGAGGAGAGAGTTTGGTAAGTGTCGAACTGCTTAGTATGTTATCAAGACACAAATCAGATCTTCCTTACTAGATCTTCCTTCCAAGTCGGTTCATAAGTTTTGCTTTTATTTGGTGGTAGAGTTCTGTGTTTTAATTTGGTTGCAAATTAGAAATCAGGGAAACAACAAATATGAATTTTTAAAATTGTGAAATAAAAGTGATATTTTAATAAAGGCTAATGACAAATGGGTTTCAGTGAGGTCATTAAGACCTTTGTTGTGAATTGAGTATGAAAATATGGACCCTGTCATCCCAATAGTCCACATTAATGTTATAAGTTTTGCTAATAGCACGAGGTAAGTGAAATCTTTGTGTTTTTGCAGCTGCGTCTGGACGAGGCACAAGAAGCAGAATGCCAGGTTTTGAAGATGCAACTGCAGCAAGAACTGGAGCTACTGAATGCTTATCAGAGTAAAATTAAGATGCAAGCAGAGGCTCAACATGAGCGTGAATTGCGTGACCTAGAACAAAGGGTTTCCCTCCGTAGAGCCCTTCTTGAGCAGAAGGTAGGTGGCTGTGATGAGAATAACAAAATCATAGCAAGTATCTCCATCTTCGACATTTGATTGTATATCCACATGAAGTGCCTATAGACGCAGGCAACTTTTGACTTCCATCTCCTGACTGTATAGAGGGGAGGGGGGGCCGTGCATCATCTCCATTTTCTTCTGTGGGAGTTCTGTGTATAGTCTAATGGAGAAGGTAAACCCTCTCCTCTGTACAGGTATGGGGGTCACAGAAGAGAATAATACTATAAATGTCTGGGATTTAGCTTTAAGCTGTATTTCACCACATTACTCTTTTGGCTCTGTTCACACTACTGGTTTTTCAGCAGTTCCTGATAAGCACCCTTGAAATAAATTTTGTAAATTGGAGCTTGCTGGAACTTTTTGGCAGCCAAAATAGCATTGCTACAAATTATATCAGAAAGTCCAGTGGCTCGGGCTTAAAGGGAACCCGTCACCACATTTTTCACTAATACAGGTAGTGGCAGGGTCCCAGAGAGCCCTAGTAACTAACTGACACCCTTCTTTTAGCTAAAAATGATTCCCTTGAGATTCCCATATATTCAACTTTATAGTTTTACCTGGAATCTAAACATTAGTTTTCTAATGTTAAGTAGCTAAAGGCCTTTTGATGATGTCACTCTGGACACATGACATTAGGCCACACCCCTCTATTCGCTCCAAAGTTGCATAGATACCAGGCAAGATTATAACTCTGATTTTATGGGAATCTGAGGGAAACTATTTAAGCTGAAAGAAGGCTTTCAGATAGTTACTAGGGCTCTATAGGAACCTGCCACTACCTGTATTTGTTAAAAATGTGGTGACAGGTTCCCTTTAAAATCTCGTTTCCCCTCCTGATAATATCTTTCTTTAAATTCTTATTCTGAAAATAGCAGAGTTCAATTTTTACTCCCTTTCACCTAGAAAACTGTATTCAGACATTTATGCCTTTATTTCAGATTGAAGAGGAAATGCTGGCTCTTCAAAATGAGAGAACGGAGCGAATACGGAGCCTTTTGGAACGCCAAGCCCGAGAAATCGAAGCTTTTGACTCTGAAAGCATGAGACTAGGCTTTAGTAACATGATACTCTCTAATCTCTCCCCCGAGGCGTTCAGCCACAGCTACCCGGGAGCTTCTGGCTGGTCCCACAATCCTACTGGAGGCCCTGGACCTCATTGGGGACACCCCATGGGAGGCCCACCTCCAGCCTGGGGACACCCAATGCAAGGTGGGCCCCAACCATGGGGTCATCCATCAGGGTCTGTACAAGGAGTCTCACGTGGCAGTACTATGGGGGTCCGCAACAGCCCCCAGGCTCTGAGGCGGACAGCTTCTGGGGGACGGACAGAGCAGGGAATGAGCAGGAGCACAAGTGTTACTTCACAGATATCCAATGGTTCACACATGTCTTATACATAACCGCAAGAAAAATCCTACCGGCCCATTCCTTTTTCATCATTCAACACAAACTGCCTACAGATGTCCTCACAGCAGCTTTCTCAATGGTACTGAGCAGCTGCCGAAAAAGGCTTCCTACACATGCTGTATTTTAATCCATTTGTACAGGGTTACTTGTATGTGTGTAATCTACAGTATGATTGCATTGGCTGCTGGGTTTTTTTTTTTCTTTTTATATCAGGGAATTGTTTTTGAAGGAAAAGTGGAGTAAAATTTGTGGGGTTGTGCTGAAAGTGGACATGGCTACCCTTTTCCCGACAGAGTCACTATCGCTACGATATCGGCACTTTGAGCGATCGGAAACCGTTCCCTAGCTCGCCATATTCATCACTACACTCCAGTAGGACATTGCCATCTCTCTCTCCTCCAAAGGCTCGAGCGAGTGATCCTATCTGGTCGAAAGATTACAAAGGAGCATAGCAGTTACTACTTTTAAGTTCTCCTAAACATTTCTTTGTGTCAATTTAACTAGCTTTATGTAGGCCAAAAATATTTTATGATAATTTTTTTTTTTAAAGGGTATATATCGCTGCTTCTAGAATATTGCAGAATCTCTGATTCTTGCAGCACTAGTTTACTAATGGCTTCAACTTCTTTCTTTTACTGCTACACTACATTGATCTAAGGCACATTTGTGGTTCTGTTGTTGTACTGTATATCATAAGGTGCATAGTCTGTTCAGTTTGCTATGAAATGGCATTTAAAGGGGTTTATTTAGGATTGCAACCTACCACCTCTCCATAGGAAAAGTGGAAAATATGACTATCTGGAGTTCATACTAAAACTATACATTGAAACAGGGCCTGGCAGATCCGGGGCCCCTATCCTATGCATAGGTGATACATTGCATACCCTTCTTAAACCTTTAAATGTCTGGTTAATAACTTTTGTTAATGATAACTGAGTGTCCAGACCTCTTATTTTGGCTAAGCATTGTTGTTGGCAGAGGTCTAGCAATTGCAAGTCACAGCAAGCTCCCAGTGGAGCCGAAATCTATATTATTCAGAAACCCATTCTTTATTTCTGCGTATCCTGCTCTAACCACAGTACTTTTTTTTTTTTAGTCATTTTATATTACGTTTTGCCATAGTTGAGGTGCAGTGTCTGTGCTACCACGTTCGTAGCTTACTGCGTGTATTTGATGCCATGCCTCCTGCACAGCTGTATGTGAGCTAAATAAAACATTTTTTTGTTTTTAATGGTGGGAATGAGGGGGGGGGGGAGACAAAGTAAATTATGTTTCATTTTAACGTTTTAGGTGCTATCTTTGGTGGCAGCGGTAGAACGTTTAGTCCTGCTGATTTTTGATGGTTGTGCAGTGAATTAGCTGGCCATACACATTACATATACATCTTGAATGCATAAATGTCGGCAGGAGAAGCCTGGGAAATCTTGCGTGTGTGAACCTTTTGGTCTTTGGGGAAATAAGAGGCAGCAGGTCAGTCTCCCCATTGAGAACTTGCCTACATGCTTATCTGATGTGTATTGCACATTTAGGAAGGTTTGCTTCCAAGGTATATAATGTGTATGGCTAGGCTTATATGGGCAGCACAGAAAGTGATAAGAGGTTTGATGTTTGGGTAAGGTATGTTTTCTGGGCTTAGAGGGAATTGTTTGCAAAATGTATCTCCCCTTAGGACTTGTTCACCCTATCAAACTCGATGGTGTGAACAAGACCTTGCCTTGGCCCGTGCGATATTTAGGCAGCGTGTGATGAGCCCTTCTCTCACTACTAGTGACAGAACATATTTCGGCTTCTCGGTGTTCCTTCTACCGGGGGAGGATTGGAGATAACAAGGTTCAGAACGTATCGTTCTACTTAGATTTGGTATGTTTATTTGTTTTATAATCCCTTCTACGTATATCCATAGGATTTATTACACACTAGGCCGTTCTGATATTTGGGAGGCAAATTACAATATTGGGAATAATGGCCCCCTTGGTTGTTTCTTAGAGAGCTGAGCAGTCTTAGATGGTAAGAAGACTCAGCTCCCTTGTGTGGGGAAATATCTAAGGAAAGAAGAGTTTGACTTATTTACATCTCCCTTCAAAGTAGATTTTCTGGAAGATGCCACCATACTGGGCATACTGAGAGAAACACGATCTGGAAGGTTTTAAACTGTTGGACAACAACTTGATATTGGTTTGTTAGGTCAGTTTCTGCTGATGGGTTCCCTATAAGAAAAGATGCTTCAGCATTGATTATATTTTTACTTCATCAGACGTGTCAGAAGAGGTGATGGGTATCTATTAGAACCCATAGCATAGAGGGTTGTGATCTACTATGTACTTTATAGCTGTTCTTTTAACCTCTTCTGTAACAATGAATTGATGCTACACAAGCCATCAAAGGCTGTAAAAGCGAGGCCGATTGTGTCTTTTAAGGCTCATTTCACATTTCCGTCATATATTCAGTACTTTCCGTAAGTTACTTTGAACCAAAACCAGATGGGGCGGAAGACAAAGACCCGTTATGTGTGTTTGGCCACTCCTGGGTTTAGCTCACAATATCTGAAGACCTAATGGAGATGTGAACTGGCCCCAAGTCTACATCAAGTTTGTATGTGTGTGTATAGTGAAAAGCGAGATGGTATCCAGTCCTATTAAAGTGTTTCCTGGACGCTCCTACGGGAACAGATCTTGTTTGGCTTTAGCTGGGAGTCTATATCTCTGTACTTTAGACCCTAGCGTCAGTACAGCAAATATTTACACACCGGAAAATCAGAAGGTCAGAGTAATGGCGCTTACTGTTCCATCTGACCCTTATACAAGGGCAAAGGTGAATTACTGAGCCACATTATAAATAAGAAGACACCATAGACACTTGGTTTTCTTTGCATCCTATTTTGGATGATTTTTAACTTTTTGCCATTAAAAAGAATCCATCATTTGCATAGGGACTGGGTTACAGATGTGAAGATGGGGTTTATAAGAAACTTATACAATTGCACCCTCACTCTATGATCTGAGGATCAAGGGCTGGATTACCCCTTTAATATAAAGCAGATCCTATAGTGAA
This sequence comes from Engystomops pustulosus, assembly GCA_019512145.1. Classification (NCBI taxonomy): domain Eukaryota; kingdom Metazoa; phylum Chordata; class Amphibia; order Anura; family Leptodactylidae; genus Engystomops; species Engystomops pustulosus. The sequence goes on along the minus strand of CM033642.1, from coordinate 240,640,193 downwards.
CTGTTTGCACTACTTTTACTTTTGACAAACATTCTTCATGAATCCATGCTTCAGTCTGCCAAAAGTATCTGAGCCCATTATTCTCAAAGAACGTCCTGGCACTACATGACAGTCTGGGTGCTCTTATTTTTAGATGATGCATGAGCTTTTCTGATGCATAATATTTAATGGGTTCTCCTTCTTAGATCCCCTTTTGCTAGGGCCCAATATTGAAAGTAGCATTAGTAGGAATAGAAGCTCTTTGTACCCCTGGCTATTTGAGAGAAGAGATCCTCCTCTTTTAACTCAGAATTCCATTATTTGGATAGATGATATGTACAGTTTGTGAAGCCAAGAGAATTCCTTTAATAGCACTTTAGTTTGATATGGCATAAAGCTTTGCATAGTGAGGTTCAACCACTAGAAAAATGAGAATGATCTCAAGAATGAGGGGGGGGGGTTAGTTTTTCTCTATTGATCCCTATGGGGAATTGAATAAATGGGTAAAATTGGGTATGAGTGACAATTTTCTTTGGGCAAACACCTTCTGTCTCTTGTACTGATTGTATAGGCACTAGAAATGTATTGCACTGGGGCAGTCCATATTCCTGGGATTTGTCATCTCACAGGTGATCTGAATGAATACAACCTGTTAAAGGAAATCTACCATTTTGATTTGATTAGGAACCAAATACACATTGAGAATGCTGTAGCTACGCTGATGCAGAAATATGTCTTGTTTAATCCCTGAGCTGAGTGTTTTTGCTGAAAAAACTATTATAAAATTATAATAGAGGCTTCTGGCGCTTCTGTGCTGGGGCTCAGTGCTTCTCTTCTCACATTAAGTATGCACTGCTTCAGAGATTTATGTAATCACTGTGTTGTGCCTGATGGGCAGAAGTAATCAATTGCTGAGCCGTGATCCAGCTCAGGTTGATTAGTCCTGTCTGGACAGTGCAGGAAGCTCTGTGTAATGCGTTTATGAACGGCAGGCTAAATGCAATCCAGCTTTCACAAGGTCATGAATGTTATAATTTGTTTTTTCAGCTAAACCACTTAGTTCAGGGATTAAACAAGATATGTTTCTGCATCAGTGTAGCTACAGCAGTCTCAAAGTATGTGTGGCTCATAATGCATGATATGAAATGGTAGGTTTCCTTTAATGGGGACAGAAAGATATTCTGCTTATACTTGGATCTCTTGGATTGGATAGGAATTTGGAAAAAAAATCTGCCATCCATCCCATCGCTTCCCCTGTCGTTTCTCCTATCTGGGGAGGTGGAATACGAAATTGCACGTTTTTACATTGGGTTTTTATTTTTTAAGGCTTTTAAAACATTCTAATTGTTTTGCAATAACAACACAAAACCATGAGATTAAACATCTCCCCTAATGCACATGGTACTGCCTGCACATGAACATGTTCTGTTCTGGGGATTCCTAGTCTTGTCTTGCCTAACAATTGATCCGTAAATACGAAACGCACATGGATGACGTATATTTTTTACATTTCAGTGACTTCTATGGGAAGGCACTAGCCACAAATTGGATCTTCTCTGAGTTTACTTCAGACTCCACAAGGATCTTTTAAAAACACATCCATGTACATGGATCCATTGAAATGAATGTGTCACTGTGGCGTCCGTAAAAAAAAAAAAAAAAAAATACAATGAAAACAACATTCATGTGCTCGTAGCCTATGGCAGAGGGAGAATTATATTCTTACCCTGATGTTTATTTGCTCAATGTTAATTGCTCAATGTTCATTTAACAGAGTAACAGCCATAGGCAATTAGATTCTGCCCTTAATTTTATTTTTATTATTTTTTTTTTTTGTTCTGTAAAGAAACCGGTCACATTTGTAATGCATTCTCATCTCTGGGCAGCAAGGTGTAGTTCTCATAGATTAAAAATTTGGGAATGGATTGAGTTCTATTTTATACAGTATAAAACATGCTTTCTATGCTTAGGAGTCCAGTAAGGAGGGTCTAATGGATCACTGACTTATTTTTCTGTATGAGTTCTATAAATTAGCCTGTCACTGAACTATTGGGAACATGGCACACTGTTTTCATCTTTTCCCCCCTAGTGCGGTTTATCCTACTGTTTTGCTAAGCCTGCTTATAACATATGCAGATAGGACACTATGTACAAGTGCTCAGCTCCTCCTGCTCCATAGCAAGCTGCCTGCAGATAGGACCGTGCACACAATATGCTCAGCTCTTTCTGCTTTGTAACATGCTGCCTGCAGATAGGACACTATATACAATCTGCTTCTGCTCCTCCTGCTCTATAATATACTGACTGCAGATAGGACTCTCTGTACAATCTTTTAAGCACCTGCTGCTCTACAACATGCTACTCACAGACAGGACACTATGATAATCCGTTCAGCTCCGCTTGCTCTATAACAGGTTGCCTGAAGATAGGACAATAGATACAATATGCTTGAACAATAGATACAATATGCTTGGCTCCCTCTGCTCTATAACACACTGCCTGCATGTTCAGTGTCCACTCTTGAAACTTTTAGATGCCAAACAGTATTAGGCTATATTCACACTGCCGTTGCCCGCAGTGACTGCGACGGCAGTGCACGGGGAGAGGAGGAGGTGGTGAGCGCAGCTCACACCCGCCCCTCTACATAGAGATACATGGCGCACGGCGCCGTATTACGGGAAAAGATAGGACAGGTCCTATCTTTTTCCCGGGTACGGTGCCGCACGTGTGCTGCACCGTACAGCTCCCGTAGGGCGCCGTGCGCCCATTGCTGTCTATGGAGGACGTATATACATCGGCCGTATATACGTCCTCCATACAGTAGTGTGAATGTAGCCTTAGTGTGTTAAAAACACAGACACACAGGTTGTTACACAAGGGTTTTCTGTTTTATGTTGTTTGTTCTTAGTGAGCGCTTTCAGTTTTAATTATTTTATAATTATATATTATTTTTTAATTTTGATCTTTTGATTTGCTGCTTTTTTTTTTTTTTTTTTTTTTAGAGGTCAAATATGTATCTGTTATAGGTCATTGAAGAAAAATACAACCAGTTGTATGTTACGGCAGGTGTGGAGGGAATTCTGGAAGCAGATGAGACATTTTACCTTGTGTGTATTATAATTCCTTTGAATGGACTATAGATCTTGCCAAACTTGGACCATTCTCGAGTCAGGGAGACAGCTAAAGCTTGTGGTTGGAAGTGGAAAATGGATGCAGGTTTTTGAAAGTTCCTGTTATAGAGCATGAGGAGAGATCCAGATTGTTCAGATTCAGTCCTATCTGCAGGCCGCATGTAATAGAGCAGCAGGAGAGATAAAGATTGTACATAGTGTCTTATCTGCAGGCAGCATGAAATAGAGCAGCAGGAGAGATAAAGATTGTACATAGTGTCTTATCTGCAGGCAGCATGTTATAGAGCAGGAGGAGAGATGTAGTTTGTGCATAGTGTCTTATCTGCTGGCAGCGTGTTATAGAGCAGGAGGAGAGATGCAGATTGTGCAGTGTCTTATCTGCTGGCAGCATGTTATAGAGCAGGAGGAGAGATGTAGACTGTGCATAGTGTCTTATCTGCTGGCAGCGTTTTATAGAGCAGGGGGAGCTTGCAGATTTAAATATAGATTTGTGGCTGAAGATTTTGTAAGACTCATAACTTACTCATTTCAACCACTGTTCATTGAGGGCTCCAGAGTCCTATAAATGATAGTAAACTCTCATCTGTGCTGCCCATAGATTTGACTATATTTTCATTATGTGACTTCCTTTCTGTGGCAATTTTACTCATTCTTCCATTACAGAAAAATTCTTTCCAATGGGTTTGAAATTTAACCTCCAAAAAAATAATTTCACTTAATTAGATATTAGGAGATATTTTTCTTCCTCCTTTGGGCAGGAACCCTTCTTCGGCGCTCAGGTGGCCACATGATCATGAGCTTATTGGCTAGTGGACAGGATTTGGTTTTCCAGTGGTGTCTATGTTATGGCCTACCCCTAAACAGAGCTAGGATGATCATTCATTATCATTACTGCACCTTCTGTCATTGCAAACCATTTAGAGAAATCTCACAGCAGTGGATACAGAAATGAATGTGTGCCAACAGCAAAAATGTGCCCCACCAACAGATGGCATTGCACCAAATAACGCTACCTTTTATAGATATTGTGCCAATAATGCCACCGGGTTGAAGGGCGATTAGATGATGCACTTTTTACTTCCATATGAATTTGCTGAGAGGTGATACTTGCATTGATAGTTAGGAGCGGCGTGTGAGATCACAGGGGGGCGTCTCCATCTGCTTAGGAACTTGTATGTTTGCATTGATAGTGACATCCAATGATTTGATTGTGGAGTGAATTGAGAAAACATTCCTATTCTCTTGATGCCATTCTACACTTTGCCAACCTCTTATGGCCAGTTGTGTTTATTGCCGGATTAGTCTTATTATATTTTGGGATAAATATCTTGTATTCCCCATTGTGTATACATTTGGAGCATGATGCCTCTTGGTGGTTTCTCTGTTATTCCTTTTGGAAGTAGTTACCCAGAGGTAAGTTATCGCCACTGATTTACCAGTATCCGTCTTGGTAGGGAAATAGTAGCTCTCACATGACAATTTAATACATTTCCTGTAGAAATATGTGAAATGTCTCCAGTACTAGGGAAAAAAAAGATCCTTAAAGGGTTCATCCACATTCAGCAAATAGTTGGATGTTGTTTGTATAATGAAAAAAGGGATATAACGAGCCGTGCACCTGTGTGACATCACATGACCAGGGATATAACGAGCTGTGCACCTGTGAGACATCACATGACCAGGGATATAACAAGCTGTGCACCTGTGTGACATCATATGACCAGGGTTATAATGAGCCGTGCACCTGTGACATTACATGGCCGGGGCTATAACAAACCGTGCACCTGTGAGACATCACATGACCAGGGTTATAATGAGCCATGCACCTGTGACATTACATGGCCGGGGCTATAACAAACCGTGCACCTGTGTGACATCACATGACCAGGGTTATAATGAGCCATGCACCTGTGACATTACATGGCCGGGGATATAACAAACCGTGCACCTGTGAGACATCACATGAGCAGTAGTATCACTAGCTGTGCACCTGTGTGACATCACATGACTAGTAATATAACAAGCTGTGCACCTGTGTGACATCACAAGCTTCCTATAGAAATACAGCAAGAGAAATCTTTAAAAAAGTCAAGAATTAATACAGAAAGTATATTGGAAAATTGTATAAGTTTTCATTATACAAACAATAAACGTTGATTCGCTGAATGTGGATAACTCCTTTTAACCCTGTTGGAAAATCACAAAAACCTAAACCTGAAGAATATTTGTCCTGTAGTTAGTGAGAGCCGCAAGATAATAAGTATGTTGTGCTTTAGTGATGAAGAGAATGATGCAGAAATGAGGGTTTATGTAACGTGGATTGTATTTTAGATAATTTTTTTTTATTCTTGTTTTTAGTACCACGCTTTTTTTTTATTTTTATTTTCCTCTATCACCAGTTTCTCAGCAGGGACTGGAGATTCCTGTCGCCTCTGAGGACGGTGATAGGGCAGCAAAGACACTGGTGTAAATAATCTACTTTAAAAAAATAAATAAAAAATATTTAGTGCATATTAAACAAAGATATATTAAATTGTAAATGCTAGAGCATTTTTTATTAACACTTAGGTTGCTGAACGAAATAAAATGAAAAAAAAATAAAAATCTAAAAGTTCTATTTATAAGATCCCAGCACCCATTTCAGCCAGCCGTGTATCTAAAAGGATAAAAATATAAATAAAAAGATTATTGAAGGACTTTTAGGTAAGTCCATGCTGTGTTGTTACCAAGCTTATGAACAGCTTATTAAAAGCTGAGGTGGGGAAAGGGGGTAGGTTTGTGTATATTGTACATTTTCTAATAGCTTTGCTTGTAACGTGTAGGACAATGAAAAAAAGGTTGGACTAAGGATTCCGAGTCGTCTAACAATTCTAATAACAGGAAACGTAACATTCTACTGAATGAAAGTCCCCCCCCCTCCCCCCAGTACCTTCCTATGTCCCTTATGTGATCGCGCTGCTGACACGTGTGTGCGGGGCCTACATTGCAGGAAGCCATATAGCATTTCATGAAATAAGTGTCAAATTAATAATGTAATCAAAATAATTAGATATTTTTTTCAAAACATTTTCCAAAAATTTCATAGCATAAGAAATAAACAATTTTTTCCACCAGCCATTGAACTACACTAGGAGAAGCGATTTGCCAAGTTTTGTGATACAATTTTGCCACAGAATATTGCTTCTACGGTTGTATCGTATGGACTGGCGACAGTGGGACTTGTAGAGGACCTGTCGTGTTGAATAAGCCAACAGTTGTGCTTGTGTCATGATATAGAGCAGCTCGGGAGATGGATATATGGTTTATGTGTGAAAAGATTTTATAGCTATTGTACAGGTTCAATTCCGCTTGAGTCTGTGCTTGAGGAGTCCATTGCGGTGTATCATCTGTGTAAGTTATTATTCAGCGGGAGGTGAGGGGGTGTTGTCATGGGATAAGCGGCATTTTTAAACACAACCGGTTGTGGTTTGGTGAACACGGATCTGCCCTTCCACTGCGTTTTGGAATGAGCACCACGTGTTTTCCATGTAAGTAATGCAAATCATCTGCTGCTCGTTCCACAATCCATGCGTTACGGTGGAAACGCATGTGTTATTTGCCCAAGGCCCCCCAGTTGCATTTCTGTCACGTTTTTAGGGTGCGTTCACATGTTCAGTTTTTAAGATGCTGTTTTTGATGACCAAACCAGGAGTGGAAAGAGCAGCTTCTCTCATTAATACTTTCCCATCCATCATGATCCACTCCTGCTTTGCGCTTCAAAAACTCCATCTGAAAAGCTGACCGTGCAAATGCACCCTTAAAGATGACACGTGTGAACGCAGCCTGAGGGTCCGAATGGTGGGAACACCGCTAAACTGTAAAATGGGGGTCCTGTTCTCACTAGTGGGTAGAGCTGCAAGATGAACGTGTCTCCAACACAACTTTTATTAGTCCTGGAGTGTTGGAAATTGCTGAGCACAGTGCTCAGCTATCTCCCCCACTCACATTGACTGTCTATGGGAGTGCCAAAGATACCTCAGTGTTGTATTCCGAAATTTCTGATAATCCCTTACAATTAAATGGAGCAGTAGGAAACATTCCTGCTCTGCCACTCCAACCATTCGTGAGAACGGATCCTCTGTTCTCCGGAACGCAGGGATCAATTCTCATTATCAATGGGGGTCCTAGCTGTCGGTCCCTTACCTGTTGATGCAACCCATTTAAGTGGGAACCGCAAATGGATCTCAAGTTCAGAATAGGCAGAGATTTGAACTGATACTTTTACAAGTCACACTGAATCTTTTTACACAACGATTTATATATGATACAGTAAATGTATCAATCATCTCAGCTGCTTTTGAATAGAATGAAGGCAGTATAAAGTAACCAGCGCACCACATTGCAATGTATGCTCGATACCACTGTCAGCAGCGAACAGGAGAAAACAAAGCCTACACCTACGTTGTGTTGGTCATGATGATGATATCTTTTTGTTGCATTTCCCGCTCCCGGCATGTTTCTGAAATTTTTTTTTTTATTTGCACATTTATTTGTAGTTACAAGAATATATATTTTTTAAGTTGAAATCTTTATTCACTTTACTCTGTACACTCCCACTGTCTGCAACATCTGGTCAAAGGAAAAAAAAAATCCTAAAATAAATGTAATCCCCATTTTTCCCCCCTTCCTATTTTAGTGAAGACACATACATGGCTGAGAATGTCTTTAACTAGGGAGATCATGAATGCACACCCGCAGATACCTGGGGCGAGAGGGGTAACGCTGACTTATACCGGGGAGTGTTAGTTCTGTAGAACCTGATACAGATTGTAGTCCTACTTGCCAGGACTTTGGACCATAGCGGTCAGAACCACATTGTAAAACACTAGGACTAGCGGCTTCTTTGTCATGTCACAGCCACCGCGGGGGCGAGGGTGGGTGCTCTCTGCTGTATTTGCATGTATATTTATGTTGCATAGTGTGGGGGCACTGATGGAGGGCCGATCAGTAGCTGGTGGTACACATCCTCCAGGTAGTATTGCTTGTGTCTGTATATAGATATGAGCAGCAGTCACTATTGCATGCTGCTTACTATATGAATGGTAGATGCTTTGTAGGATTGAGGGGTGCGTTGTATGTCCAGCCATAGATTGAGCTTGCAAATCGCATGATTCACTTTGCCCCTTGATAATCGGAATCCCACCCACCCCAAATGCCGTGCCTTATCGCATCAGCGGCCACGATTGTAACCACCACTCACCAGATATTCCCTTCAGGGTATAAATACAGGTTTTATTTTTATATCTACCAGAGCCATTGGTACCGCATGTGGCTAGCATTTGACGTCCCTTTCATTGGATAGAAGAGGCGCCCCCTGCTGATTCATGCTCTTTCGCTTTTAATCCATCAGTAATTTTACCTGTACGGATAGAATCGCTTGATACGCATTTATGTCCCCACAAAGACTGAGAATACATCATTTCTGCCGCTCTCCATCTAGTTCACATTAGTTGGACCTTCCTGTAAGGGTGCAGCACAAATCCCTGACACCTTCCCATGGCCCTCCTGGTCTCCCTCCCTGCGGGTGTGCATTTTCATTGCAGTGTAGTGTCCCCGCACCACTGCCTCTCGGGGTCTTGTACAGTGAGGTCTCTTGTACAGTGTAATGTCAGTATTCTGGTATTCCTCTGGTTTCACAATATATTATTATATAACCTGTATTAATTGTATAGATTGTGCATTTAAAGCTGTTACCAAGTTGTCAGAAAAGGAGAGAAATTAAAATCCTATGTAATATTTTGTTTGTAATTATCCTTTGTATCATAGCAAAGGAAATGTTTAAAATCAACTGTAATAAAGTAATTTTAGTACACGCTCCTCTTTATTTCATATATTTTCATATTGGTTTTAATGTCTTTACAGTGCTACAGTATAAAACCTCTAGGGAGAGAGTACACTGCACCAATGTGGTGTCAGGTTTGGCATTCATGTTAGTCTATACCAGTAAAGGCGAACCTCTTAAAGACGGTGTCCGAACTACAATCCAAACCTACTTATTTATCGTAAGGTACCATCACAGCAATTTTAGCAGTAACTTGTACCTACTCAGGTTTCCAAAAGACGCCAATACTCTGAAAGATGGAGGGTAACTTCACGTTATCATTGTATCTTCCATCCAGGGTCCCAGATGACGGAAAGAATCGAGGAAGCCACAGTAGGTACTCCAATGCTAACCCACCCCTGTCCTCCTGCAGTCTCACTGAGCGGGCAATGTCCTGGACTGCAGGATCAGCCTTTGTTATTTTTGGCAAGCTACTCTCCAAGACAATATCTTGGGTGCCTAGAGAGAGGGCCCCGAGTGCCCCCTGTGCCAAAGGTTTGCGACCACCAGTTTATCAAGGGGTGGAAAGGAAAAGGTTCTCCAGCAAATCCATTTAAAAACATTGAAAATTTATTCCATGATTAATAAAGTTTCAATGTTTTTAAATGGATTTGCTGGAGACCCTTTTCCTTTCCACCCCTTCATCTGAAGCAGCTCGACGTCTTCCTCCATGCGATGCCTTCTCTACCCACAGCCCAAGCGATTACCATCATTTGGTGAGCTGTGTCCAAAAGACTTTTTTTTTTCTTTTTACCACCAGTTTATACTGTATTTTGGCACAGATTATTGCATTCCTGTGTAGGTTGATTGCAAAGGTTAAAAAAAAACAGGTCCAATGTATAATATGTTGATCCCTAAATCCAGTGTTTATAACTTTGAATATGTCTTCAAGTTTGCACAACACCTCTTCTGACAGCTTCAGTTTTACTATAATATTGAAGTGGTTTTCAAATGAAAGAAAGTTCAAATTGTAATCCCCTAGTGATATTTACACAATAAAGATCACCCCCTTTTTTTTGTACAGTTTTATTGCTGATTTAGCTCCTGTAACTTGGTGGTAGTCAGTGTCCTCAAAGCCAGGGGTCCTCAAACTTTTTACATAGGGGGCTGTTCATTGTCCCTCTCAGACTGTTGGAGGGCCGGATAAATAGCGACGCAAAATGTAACCGCATTTGTAATACACTGCCCCTCTCCTCATTTATTTAATAAACTGCACCCCCAATGAATTAATTAAATGGGTCAAATAATTATAAAATATACTGGGACTCCTCTCCATGAATTATTGAATATGCTTCCCCCACTACTAATTATTTCCTATGCTGCCCCCACTATTAATTATTTCCCATGCTGCCCCCCCCCATTAGTTTTTTTATATGTTTCCCCCCCCCCCCCCCCTACAAGTTTTCCCTGAATCCCCCCAGTAGAGCATCAGTGACTATAAGACTCCACGCGCCTACACGGCAGCCTTTTATTTCCAGTCTCCGCAAGGATAACTTTTACTTCCTGATCTCTGATCCTAGTAGAATGTTCAGAGGCTAAATGAAAGTAGATAAACCCTGTACAGTTTTACTAATATTGTATCCTCTTACATATATCACCATTTGGCTCCCTTCACACGTCTGCAATTGGCAACTGTGCAACAAAAATGGCAGCTAGCTCACAGTCACCATAGAGATGCATAAAGCACGGGCACAGTCTTGTCACCCCACCGCGAGCCGTACAGATAGGACAGGTGAATGGAGAGGAGGGGAAACCAGACCCCGAACCTGACTTGGTCTGCAGCTCGCCCCTCTCCATAGTAATATATGACGCACTGCGCCGTATTCCGGGGAAAGATGGGACATGTCCTATCTTTCTCCCTGCTACGGAACGGTGGGGTGCTGCACGGCGCCGATTGCCGTCTATGGGGGGGGGCGTGTATATGGTGGCTGCATATGCGTCCCCCATACGTTCATGTGAATGTAGCCCTAGAAAATTTCATTACATTCAAACAAACTTTTTTTTTTTTTTTTTTGCTACATTAGTGTTCAATACAAAATGAGAAGGAAATGATAAACATTGATACTTCCTGGCATGAAAAGCTCCTGATAAGTCCCGGGAAACGTTGGAGAGCTGCACTAATCACCGATCATTTTCTAACTCCGTGATGGGACTACTTGCAGACATAAAGTTGATTTTCTCATTGAAATGCAGGGAGACTATTCACAGGAAAGAAAGGAAAAAGCTGATGTCAGGGCTGAAATATTGTAACCAGTGAGTGCCGAATATTATGCCAAGGAAGAAGATTTCCACTCAGTGTTTCATCATATTTTGGTAGATGTTTAGTAGTGCACACGTTTTTGGCATCTTTACACGCAACAAATCTGTTTCATATAAATGTGCGCTGTTCTGCAGATTTACACTTCTTATTCCTTACAGTCTTCTAATTATCACATGCAATGAAATGTAACACTTCTTTATTATAAAGCAGATAACACAGAATAATCCAATGACAATTGGTGATGGGTCCGTGTTACTACACTCCCTGCCCAATGACCTTTACTTGTGTCACAGCATGGCTGCACAGGAGGGTGTTATCACACTGTTATCAATCTTCATCCACAGTTGAGCCTCCTCATAATTCCAGCATTTAGAAAGCACATAAAAATAAAAGCATTTTCATTTATCATACAACAATACTTCATACGAACATCCCTGCCCCTGTTTATACACAGGGATATGGCACCGATCGACGGACATGACACCAGAAGCGCCAGAAAATGTAAGTACGCCTTTATTTTTTTTGTACAGCATCCCCACAGCCTCCGGGCCACCTATATATTTATTAAAGGAAACCTACCATCATGGATTTACCAATTTATTAGGTACACCTGTCCAACTGCTCGTTAACACTTAATTTCTAATCAGCCAATCACATGGCGGCAACTCAGTGCATTTAGGCATGTAGACATGGTCAACACAATCTCCTGCAGTTCAAACCGAGCATCAGTATGGGGAAGAAAGGTGATTTGAGGCCTTCGAACGTGGCATGGTTGTTGGTGCCAGAAGGGCTGGTCTGAGTATTTCAGAAACTGCTGATCTACTGGGATTTTCACGCACAACCATCTCTAGGGTTTCCAGAGAATGGTCCGAAAAAGAAAAAACATCCAGTGAGCGGCAGTTCTGTGGGCGGAAATGCCTTGTTGATGCCAGAGGTCAGAGGAGAATGGGCAGACTGGTTTGAGCTGATAGAAAGGCAACAGTGACTCAAATCGCCACCCGTTACAACCAAGGTAGGCAGAAGAGCATCTCTGAACGCACAGTACGTCGCACTTTGAGGCAGATGGGCTACAGCAGCAGAAGACCACACCGGGTGCCACTCCTTTCAGCTAAGAACAGGAAACTGAGGCTACAATTTGCACAAGCTCATCGAAATTGGACAGTAGAAGATTGGAAAAACGTTGCCTGGTCTGATGAGTCTCGATTTCTGCTGCGACATTCGGATGGTAGGGTCAGAATTTGGCGTCAACAACATGAAAGCATGGATCCATCCTGCCTTGTATCAACGGTTCAGGCTGGTGGTGGTGGTGTCATGGTGTGGGGAATATTTTCTTGGCACTCTTTGGGCCCCTTGGTACCAATTGAGCATCGTTGCAATGCCACAGCCTACCTGAGTATTGTTGCTGACCATGTCCATCCCTTTATGACCGCAATGTACCCAACATCTGATGGCTACTTTCAGCAGGATAATGCGCCATGTCATAAAGCTGGAATCATCTCAGACTGGTTTCTTGAACATGACAATGAGTTCACTGTACTCAAATGGCCTCCACAGTCACCAGATCTCAATCCAATAGAGCATCTTTGGGATGTGGTGGAACGGGAGATTCGCATCATGGATGTGCAGCCGACAAATCTGCGGCAACTGTGTGATGCCATCATGTCAATATGGACCAAAATCTCTGAGGAATGCTTCCAGCACCTTGTTGAATCTATGCCATGAAGAATTGAGGCAGTTCTGAAGGCAAAAGGGGGTCCAACCCGTTACTAGAATGGTGTACCTAATAAAGTGGCCGGTGAGTGTACATAGTTTTTGGTTTTCGAAAAACCCGCGGCTGTCATGACAGATTGTTGCTCCCCGATGACATCACATGGAGTGAAGGTATTAGCCCCTTGCCACATCGACGCAAAGTCCACCAATGAGCCTCAGTATACAAAAGGTAGCATCAAGTTATACTGGAGCACCAGAGAGGGGCATGCATAGCAGGCATGTTATTTATGTACCCCCTGGAGCCCATCTAAAAAAAATAAAAAAACTCCTGAACAATGCTTTAATGTAAGGCCAGTTAAAATGATCAGTCAAAATCGAACGCGCTGACTGGAAAGTCCAACCCACATGTGAGCGATCAGAACCAAACTGATATATCGAGCACAGTTCCAGTTGTTCAGCGTCGGGCCAGCACACAATGCAAATTGGACAGATCACACTCGCTTGTGTGTAACCGGCCTATATGTGTGAATGAGGTTACACATACTATGAATTGCTGATGTTCATTACATTGGGAAATTATCAGAAAATGTCTGAAGTAAAACTGTTCTACTTTCAGATGCAAGCACTTATTGTGCAGGAATGGACGGCTATCTGTCAGGATTTGGTCCAGAAGTTGATTGAGAGCTGCCAGGGAGAATTGCAGAGGTCCTGCAGAAGAAGGGACAACACTGCAAATACTGACTCGCTGCAGTAACTCATTCTAACTGTCAATAAAAGCTTTTGTTACTCATAATATGATTGCACTTGTATTTCTGTATGTGATAAAAACATCTGACAAACACACATAAAAACCAGAGGGCAACAGATCATGTGAAAATATCATATTTGTGTCATTCTCAAAACCGAATTATAACCGATAATCACTTATTCTCATAGTAAACAATCCAGACAGCCAAAGGGTTCACTTACATTTCCCTTGCATCTGCATACACAATTATGACATTGTTTTATCCCGTCTTAACTGCTACAAAACAGCACAAAAAGACTTAGCCATTTGGTTAATAGCCAAACCCTTACATAGGCCAGCATCCTCTAGTGACCGATCTGCTTTAGGGCATATTCACAGGCAACAGACAAGAAGGAATTTAGGCAGCAGGCCCATTCATCTGAACAGGGTTTGCTAAAAATCCATTTGTTTGTTGCCAAAAGAGCTCAGTTCGCATGAATGAAACAAAAATCTGTCATGTAAAAGGGTACAGTCCAATCAATGGAGCAAATATCTCTGGATCCCTGAATACTCCTACAGTTATTCAGGATCCCCTTATTGATTTAGAGCAAATTTTGTTTTAGGGGAAAAAAACTGCTGTAAAAAGATCTTCTGGCCTCATGATGCTCCCCTTTTTGGAGAAATTGAGAAAATGGTTGAAAAATTCTAGTCATGCGAAATTATTTTTAACAAATAAAAGGAGGGGTTTGTGCCTTTCCTACACCAAAATTGATAAATGTCTCCAAAGGAGAAGGTACAGCACTTTCCTATACGATTGAATAATAGGGCACACCCCCCATGTAGTGATTGTTGGAGGTCCAAGTGGTATTTATACATACATGATACCATGTCTTAAATTTATATTTCTATGCAAATGAGCATCTTGGAGCACTTCAGTAGAAGCAATTTACACATTTACCATTTATTTTAATGCATTGTGAACCAAACATTCCTTGAGAATGCAGTAGCTACACTGATGCAGAAACCTAATCTTTAATCCCTGATACGAGTGGTTTTTTAAAAAAAAACAATTATAAGAATTAACGACCTTCGGAAAGTTGGATGAAGACTGCCTGGCATGCATAAACACATTACACAGAGCTTCCAGAACTGTCCAGACAGGACTAATCAACCTGAGATGGATGACTCACACACAGCAGCTGGGGGATGGTGCAGTGATTGATTACGTCTGCCTGTCAGGGACAATATGGTGTTTACATCATTCACTGAATCAGTGCATAATAGTAGGGAAGCGCCAGGGCAGCCACAGGAGCGACAGAGCCACATCATAATTTTATCAGTTTTTTTTTGTTTTTGTTTTTTTTTTTTAGCAAAACCACTAAGTTCAGGGATTAAACAAGATATTTTTCTGCCTCAATCTAGCTACAGCATTCTCAAGGTATGTTTGCTATAGAATGCATAAAAACAAATGGTAGATTTCCTTTAATTTTACATGTTTTTACTTGTGGGATCGATTTGGACTTCGGTAGATCCCCTTTATACCTTGTCCTTTATCAGAAGTCTCCACCACAAAACCTCATTCTGCATGTAAGCAACTGGGAAATAGCCACACACCTGCATTATGCTGCGACAATATGGAAATGAAGTTCATGTGACTGCAGAGAAATGTTTTATTAACAAGTTATTGAATCAGAACATAATACTGGACATGATGTACAAACAGTGTAAATGTATAGACCTCATATTGACAAAAATGAAAAAAAAAATACAAAAACTAGAAAGAAGAAAAAAATAATAAAATCACGGCAGCCGAGTGATGTAGCATTAGAGCTGGAAAGCTGAGCGAACAATAAAACATTTCCTGCATTAAAAGGCCGAGTAACAACAGAATATAAAACGTTCCTGGTCAACAGAAAAAAAGAAAAACAGTCATGGTTTTTGGCAAATTAAGACTATTGTTGACAGAAGCAATTGTCTACCCAAATATGTCTCCCTGATTGGATAAACCTAATAAAAGGTGTGGAAAAACTACACTACATTGTCTTACAGATATGGACAACTCTGTTACCGGCCTTTTAGAAGAGCACTAAACCCAAATCACATGCCAATCACCGCAGAGTTATGGAATTTGTTACTTTTTGTTTTTTTAACACATGGATACAGTATTGGAAAATGAACATCTTTTAGGGACTTAAAGATGGGTTAGGCGCAAAAAAAAACCAAAAAAAAAAAACAACACATAACCTGGAAGATTGACCGAAGACAGATTTAATACTTAGCCCTTGGAAAGCGACATTAATAGGATCCTACTGTTCTACTAGACCCAAAATTCGTGAGCAATTGTGTCATATTTTCGCATTTGTATAACGCACTCTACGCCCTGAAATTCTACAGAACGCAACAATGATCACCATAGGTACAGACTGTGACCCTAGTGACGATTAGTAGAATACAGCCGTCTGCATGGCTGTCCGGTTCTTCATAAATTATTTCACTTTTAGGAAGTGTACTAAACATTGGCTTCCTACGTCCTCATGTATTTCTATGGGCTCAGCCACACGACGGTGGTTTCCAGAGTACCGTGTAGGAGCCGACTGCCCAAGAAGCAAATTTTGGAGCAGGTCCAATCGCAGCTGGATTTTGCAGCTGGGGCAGTCTTTTCTCCATTGGTGTGTGAACGGACATGGCTGCTGGCCTATCGTTACGGGCTTGTCAATGTAAACGCTCATGTACAGGTAGCCCAACTCTTCAATGCATAGAAGATGCCCTTAGACCTTTGTATATAGAAGAAGCAGAGAAGAGCTCATACAGATTTGGTTTGATCAAGAACGAATGTGCTGTTTTTGAAGAGAGGCGGCTTAAAAAGATCATTGGGTATAATAAAAGCTAAACCACCTGACCCTTCCCTAATAGGAGAGGGTGCTGAAAAAGACATGTTCATATAAAACATTTGCCCACTGCACTGATTTTTAAGGTAAGGGCAATCTTCTCAATTGTGTATATGGCCTTAAAGGTCTACAAAAAACTTTCCATAATAATTCTTTATTTCCACGAAGCCAAATCAACCGAGTGACTACAAGAAACATATCGGAGAGAAAATGGTCTCTCTCTAGTTTTTAAATTATTTTTTTAACTCTAAAATTTCTTCTGAATTCCATCTACTTAGCAAGACAGACAGAACATCAATGTCGTATCAGATTACACGAGGTCTACGGAGAGGCAGGATAACCAAAAACATTGTGATTTCCACATAAATGAATTCTGCTGTTTGTTGACAAGTTAAATGGGTTGAATTTGTTGTTTAAAAAAAAAAAAAAAAAAACACAACAACAACAGGGCTAGTAGACACAATGGGGGACATTTAGAATGGTTTTCTGGTGTACAAGCCCTAAAATAATAAGAATGCCGAGTGAATCATCATGAATTGCAATTTTCCCCTTTACGCCACCTCCACAACTAGCGGGCATGGTATACTGTGTCAATGCAGAGTGCTCCGGCTATCCCGGAGCGGTGGCGCTTCATCATATTCCGACAGGAGAAGCCCAGTGTATGATAAATGTCACCCACTGTATATGTATAGTGGGGATTCTTCTACTCCCCTGACAGAGGTCTGTAAAGAATGTTGGAGCATGTCGAACTTTGAGGGGTTGTTCCTATTCTGGACTTCTGCTTAGCCCCTCTACCCAAACACAGATACATTAAATGGCATACAGAGGTACTATGTAAGCACCGAATAGTCTGCAGTGTCATTCTGCACACAGCCGCTTAGCAAAAATAACCACATCAAAAAAAATTATAATGAAAAATTGAAACTTTTTGTAAAAAATTGAGCCATTTCAATGCCTAACAAAACTGTCCTATTATACCGAACCTCCTTTTCAAATATTGTAGGCCAAGTGTACAATTATTATTTTAGCCATCACTACCCAATAGTCTCTAATGGCAGAAATACAATGCCCCAATAGGAAGTAAAGAGTAAATTGAGAACAAGAAGCCGCTACAATAAATTTTTCACAAGACAGCATGTGTTTTAGGTTTAGTGCCCTAGTCAAGTAGAATTAACAAAAATCTAAATGTGATATCCCATCCAAGGTAACGTTTATTACTTAATGTAAGTGGCCAGCAAAATTGGGGGGTGTCAGGGGTCTAGAGTGCCAGAAGTCACCAAACACCAACCGCTCCACAGACGCAAATGTAGGATCACAAAACTTTCTGAGATGGGTGAACAAAGAAGATTCAAACTTTGACTGAACTTTCGGTTTTGGTGAAATTTCCTTTTTAGGGATAATAAATGAAGATCTTTGGTTGCCTCCATGGGCACATTGTTGATGCAGTGTTCACAGTACAATGGGGGGAGGGCACAAAGTAATCACAGATTTCTATGAAGAAACACCAAGGTATGTTCACACGCAGTTGTTGCTACCGTTACACCGATATTGCAGTAGCGAAACCAATATTAAAAAGGATTGCCCACCAAACTCAATTTTTGGCTCAGAATGGCATAAATCTATTTGTTAAGCAATATCTTAATTCCTGGCACCTCTCAACGCACTGTACATGCCACATAGCTAGTCACCGATGTAAGACCAGTCCAACCAGTGACTGCAGGGAGGTGCACCCAGTGACCGGCAAAGTAGGAGAGAGCTGGTGACCAAGTCATAGGGAGACAAAATAATGAAGCAAGAAAGCTAAAAAATCTTTGCTTTAAAGCACTAAAATAAACTTAACTAATTGCACAAGAGAACAGATAATTGTATAATATAAATATGCTCCAGTGTCCTCCTAATTCTGCTTTCCTTCCTGTTCCCACACATGACAAGAGATTAATAACGGAAAAGCGGATAGTTTTTAACTGCTTAAAGGGGTTTTCCCACATAGAAAAGTTAGCCCCTATCCACATGATAGGACTCAACTTGCTGATCAGTTGAGGTCTCTGTGCAGAGACCCTCACAGATCACGAAAACAAGGGGTCCAATGGGGTTCCAGGTACCACCGTCGGACCCCTCGTTCCTCTGTCAGACTAATAGAGCAGACCGTTGCTCATGACCGTTCTGTTCCAATAATCTCCATGGAGCGGACGCAGATTGCCCTCTGCTCCATTAGCCTGATAGAGCGACGAGGGGTCACCTCGTTTTCAGGATCTGTGGGGGTCTCAACACCGAGACCACCACTGATCAGCAAGTTGGGATAGGTCCCAACATTTCTTCGTGGAAAAACCCCTTTAACTCCTTACACACAGTCACTGGAGTTAAAGGGGTTACAAGTCTAATCTCCTCAAGAGTTCACTTATCCAGTGAAATATTCTCTAGGTATGCAAGGAGTTAATCTGTAGCCTCCCATCCTTGTCCATCTGCTGTGTGCAGATTTGAGAACACTTTCACTGCTCTCTACAGGAGAAGAAAGGAGCAAAACATGGGACATAAAAACATGTTATCACCTGCACTATTAATTTCAGAAATGTAAAAAAATAAAAAATAGCTTCACGGGTTTAGTTTGTTTGTTAGTTACCAAAAATGACTGTCTGGCCAATCTCTTTAAAATGGTAAAAAAAAATACTTAAATCACAGTTTTTTTTTTTTTTTTACATCACGGCTTAAAAATAAAACCTGCAGCACAGAGAACACCATGTAATAATAATTTACATGTGCTAGTGCAAGTTGGTTTCCTTAAAGGCAAATTTTTAATAGCAATTGAACGTAAGCTACATGTATGAATGTATGTATGTATGTATGACATTGTTCTGCAAGTATGGCAGTGGTTCAGCTTCCATGTGAACATACAGAACAGTGGTGGCAAGTGCTAAGGCTTGAATACCCTGCATCAACAAGCTACACATAAAGAC
Source organism: Engystomops pustulosus (assembly GCA_019512145.1). Taxonomy (NCBI): domain Eukaryota; kingdom Metazoa; phylum Chordata; class Amphibia; order Anura; family Leptodactylidae; genus Engystomops; species Engystomops pustulosus. The sequence goes on along the minus strand of CM033642.1, from coordinate 240,620,684 downwards.
AACCCCTGAACCAGGTTCATACATTGCGTTGCAAAGTTTTTAAACACAAAAGGTTGTATTTCTTATATAATTTTTTTTTTTTTTTTTTTTAAAGGAACAGTAAAACGCAGAAAGTGCATTACGACAACTGGCATCAGCAGGAGAAGTTCCCTGCTGTGTCATCTGCAGAAGGAGAAAATAATTTTTTGGTTTATACATGTATAACTTTTTGCTGTTTTACAACTGATACCAGGTGGTGTATAAATAAATAGTCCTAAACTCAGGACTATCCAGCAATCCAGCTCAGCACCTCCCATCACCGATGGTACCTGGCGGTATACAGAGACGCAGCACTAACGTCCCATTGAAAACATAGCCACCACATCCTCTGCCCATGGCCTATATTAAGCTGCAGTGGGCGTAGGATGCCGACTGAATATAATTTATGAGCCTCTATGTACCAACAGAGGCTGTGCCGATCCAGATACAAGAACTGCAACACCTGGTGCCAATCCCAGTCAACCCTTCTTTTTCAAGCCAACACCTGGTTTATAGACGAGATCAATGGGAGATTAAGCACTTTTTTCCATTGCTGGATTTCTACAAAAAAAAAAAAACACTACTTATTATGGTTTACTTTTCCATTTACATGAAAAAAAATTAAAAGTGAACATACGCAAAGTAAGAACCCAGGCATATAGGGTTAAAAAAGAAAAAAAAATACAAAATTAACTTGATTCATTTTATGACAGAGATAACTTTTGTTAAGTTTATAATTCGAGATGAGTGAAGCTGAAGTCTAGATTTGGGCGTGTACCTCCCCTACTTGGGCCTATCGCTGGATTGGCTACCGATCCAGCAATTAACACCCCTCACAGCTAGCCATGGACACCCTTGTGTTGCACCTACATTTGGCTCCGCTCGTCTCCATTTATAACCAGGAGTGACCATTTACAGTGCACATCCTGTACTTTGCCACTCTATAGATCAAGCCTCGTTTGACAATTTTTTTTTTTT